>JAMKCH010036842.1:0-14067 GCA_023653785.1 Ophioderma brevispina
AGGCTTTCAATGGTGCGTTGTTTAATCTCATTTGCTTTTGTCAATCCAGATGATATACAATTTAGTGCGATATACCAAATCGATTTTGTGCCATTTTTATGTATGAGCAGAGTTGTTTCAACCAAGCTATGGGCTGTCTTAAAGCTCACAAAAGATTGCAACTGACAAAAAGAAAACAAAACACAGATTAAATGTAGTAAACAAAGGAAGTCGACTTTTATCGACATACTTTTAATAGTCAACACAATCAGTTCAATTATTAAAAATATTTCATAAATAACAAAATAATACAAATATTTATTGCACGTCAATGAAATGAGCTTTGAATTTATTACAAGATTGGTATCTGTTAAAAAATCATGGCCAGAGGAATGTACTTTGAACCAAAATAAACACTCCCAAATCCAAAGAAATGGGTTAAAATATGCACGATCTTTGTGCATTTACTAATTGTAAGTCACTAAAAATTTGAATTTGGAAGCAAAACCTATCAAAGGGGTGGTAGGAATTTGCGTTTCATGATACTTCAAGACCATAGAAACTCTCTCCTCAGATTGCTGTATGGGAATTTATTCACGTTGATCTTAAAGCCAGTATTTACTGATCATAACTTCCCACATTATGTAACTGTGTTCGTTTACCTTTTAGAGTTTCTTCTATGAAGTTAATCCTTTTTAATAGAATTTCATAATGTTCACGTGTGAATAACTCATGTTTAACTAATTCGTTCAACGTTTTCACTAAACCAGAAAGTGGCACAACTCGATTTTTGTATGTCCGCAGCTAAATGGAGTTCTCTATCGATTGAAAAAAGCAATTGAGATGAAAAAAAAATCCTGAAAGACTGGTCTTTTCTCTTGAATATGATATACAAAACAACTTACTTATGTTGAGATATAGTATTGAAAAAAATCGGTTTTTGATTTGTACCATTGTTTGAGACAGGCTGTAGAACATTCCATTTTTGGTAAAAATATTATTTTTAAGATATTGTTATCCCGCATCTGTGAAATAATTCCGTCTGTGTGGAATAAGATTTAGATTATTATGACTAATAATAAAACATCTAAAATTACATAATGCTACGTTTAACTATAAGCAATATACCCCAGCGGGTTTTTCGCCTAACAAAAAAGAGAACCATCAAAGCACCCTCGTATTTGTCACAAAGGAGAAAAAAGTAACACCTACAATTTGAGACACATCCGAAAAGTGCATTTTGGTTAGGTTTCCGACACCGAAAAAAATCTTTCCCAAAAGGATCACATATTGACGAGTTATGGCCGATTGAAAATTTGGCACACTTTGTAGTTTATCCACGACCACTTCACATTGCCTCCAATTCATTCTTTTGGTTATGGTTTCTTTTGTTTTTGCAACAAAGGTCATTTCTGATAATGAAGACGGATGAAGGCAACTTCGTATTTTCTTAAGGACACTATCAGTGACTGACTGAAAGGGTCAAAATATTTTTAAATTTACAGGAACAGATTAAAAGTGAAAGAAAATCATATAAAAGTCCTAAGTTATTTTTTCAACTTGAAAAAATTGCTAGAAAAGAGAAAACATCAGTTACGCAAAGAGGATGAATCCCCCATACAATATGTGTTGTAGTAAGTGTCCATACGGACAATAATGACCAACAATGTTCAGATTTGTCTGTATAGGACTACTTTTGGTTCTGTAAACACGCACCACACCGACATGCCACAATATTAATGACCCTAGAATGGGATCCTGAATGATTAAGGACTTTGACCTCATGTGTTACTCCACATCAAGCGACCCCTGGTCTCAAGTATAAGCAGACCCAAGTAGATCTTGATCATGCACTTGCACTGAAAAGTGACAGTAAGTTGAATAATTGTCAACCAAAAGGTGTACACCAAGGGTGACCCACACCACGGACCCACGACAGACTTAAAAAAAGGCCAATTTTGAGGACTAAATTCTCCCAAATCCATTTTAGATATTTATGTATTTTTTTCTGCACAGTATGGAATTCCACTACATTTCTGTAACTGCAACTTTAGTAGCAAACAAACTACCAATATGGCTTTTTATGATGGTCCCCATGGTGCAAAATATGGTCAGGTAAAATTGTTTACTAATTTGTTTCATGGGAGTGGGATCATTAATATATATGTACCTTTTTTTTTTTTTTTAAACACTTTTTATTTTTTTTATTTTTTTTATTTTTTTTATTTTTTGTAGTTGTTTTTTGTTTTATTAGTGTGGGTTTGAGAGTGGTTTATACTTCAAATCGATTCGTATCATGGCCAGTTACTGAAAAAGTAATTCCAATGTCGTAAAGGTGGGTGACCCGATCATGATCCGATTTTACACATGGTGTTTCTCCTTAACATGGAAGTGTATCACCAAAAGCATTTGATTGCCAATTTTGATATAATATTGGATGGCTTGAGTGTGATACCAGAATATATTGGATGAGCTATATGAAAATATCGGATGAGCCAATATCGGATGAGCCAACGGCGAATCCGATATTGGCGAATCCGATATTTTCATATAGTGAATCCAATATATTCAGTATCACTCTATGTTCCAAGAATCTGACTCAATACAGTTTTACCAACTGTCTTGAGATTCATCTAGCACTCCTGACTGAAATCGGACCCTTTCAGTCCAAATTGAATGTGACTTCAGGATTTTTCTAGTATAATATTTGTAACTTTTTTAGCTTTGAAAATATATGTGGAAGGAAAAAAAATCTGTGAATATGACTGGTAGTAAATTTATTTACAATATTTTGGGACCAGTTTGCATGTTTGGATAAGAGAGTTTACACCCATTTGTATTTGTGAATAGGCTAGCCTAGGGGGCTAAGCTAGTTGTGCCTGCCCAACTCGAATTATTTTGTCAATTTATCGCAGTGTTTTCTGTAAACTGATTGGTTGTTTATTTTCATGTGTCTTTACTACTCGGAGTCTCAGTACAGATCCCAGTATAGATCCAAATTCGAAAAAGCAGGCCGACAGTAACTGTTCAAGTGCAACTTCAGGGCCCAGGCCTACTAAGCCTCACAGTCACAGGGCTAAGGCTAAGCTAAGGCTGGCGCCTGCAGTACTTGTTCTTGCGGAATGATCGAAGATCATTAGCCCAGATCATTAAGATCATGTGATTGTCAAGCCTCGATGATTTGGGGGATTATTTGAAAAAAATACGAATCATTCTGCCATGCTCTTTTGTACATCGCCAAGTTCAATTCATCGATCTTTTGTGGCAGTTTACATGTCGCACTGTTTTTTGTGCATATCTTACCTCAATTTTGCTACTTCATGAGTGGAATATCAGGTCCTCAGTTTTTTGAAATTAATTATAAATGACTTTTTCTCCTGAGACTCCTAGTTTTGATGAGAAAAAAAAGTTTTGAGCTGGATGTTTTCACATATTCACCACCCATGCCCACAAGTCGCCATATTGCCAAGTTAGTGAGTAGCCCGTTTCTAGAAACTCTTGCGTCTAAAAAGGTCGTAATTTTGAATGGGGATTTTGGAGCGGCAAAGGTCTGTTGAATTTGTAAATTTGAAGAATGTTACATTCAATGTAAAAGTTGCTTTTAGAAAAACTTTAGGGATCAGAAATGTCTAAATTGAAATGATATTTCACATGAGAAACACAGGTTGTTTCGTTGATCAGATGAAATTGCTTTGTGTTTGAAACAACAAAATGATCAGCCAATCAGAGGTTATATAAGGTCGAAATGGAAGAGTCCAGGGACATGCTGGACGAGTCCATGGACCTCTGACGTCAGAGGATGACAAATACGTGTAAATTGGCTAGAAAATTTATGAAGATTGAGAAAATGACACAATACTTATGAGTTATCCCCATGAGGCCGTAGCCCGAATGTGATACGGCACCCAACAATAGGTATTTTCGTATTGCGTAGAACAACAGGGGCTAACGAATTTTCATTTAGTAGACAATGGTATTGATGAGGGAAAGCCTCAAGTAGATCAGATCTAAATCTGCGACTAGCACAACAGAGGTTGATCATGCTGGCCAAGCACTAAGTTTTGGCTTTCCAACTAAATTAAAAACAGCGTTCAGTAGGCCTAGCCAAGGTCTCTGCGCCTAGTCAGGCCTCCTATAGTACTTGGATGCATCACACAAAGTACAAAACAAAAACAAAGAATTTTTTGGTCGACAGACTTCTCCAATTGACTCAACAAGGCAGTCCTAGTCCTAGCCAGACTGTCATGTCAGGACACTGCACAGTAGTTGAATTATGCAGAGTATGCCTGTCCATGCACTGTAGACTGAGTTAACATTTTCAAATCACCTCTTTGAAAACACCAAAAAAAAAAAACCCCCAACAAAAAAAATGACTTCCTGGCAGTAAACCCATTTCTCTAACACAGGGAATGTTCCAAATTATTTATAATGAAGAACATAGGAATATATACTCTATCATATGTTGTGCATTGCCCAATCACAAACAGCATGAGTTGCAAAAAAGCGGCCATTTTAGATGTGCTTCTCTAAGAGGGGGCTGGCAGAGAAGTCTCTTCCACAGATACACAAGATCATTACATACATGATTTTAATGTATGTAAAGTAGGGATAATACTTGTGTATCACCCCCCCCCCCCCCCTCACGGTAATTTAAGCGGATATAGTACGTGAGTTAGCAAATTCCTACCACACAATACGGAGATATATTAATTGGCCTGTTAGCCAATGAGATGCAAGTCTTCATGTCTACTAAATGATAAAGGTTTATTGTGTATTTTTTTTACTGTAGACTTGTATGGATGGAAGATTCGTAGAACATACTATGAGTGAATCGGATCAGCCGTTTGGATAGTATAAGCCAAAATGTGTGCCTAAATTGCCCAGGGGACACTTGGAGGACGTTTTGTTGTCATAACATCAAAAGGAAACACTGCCTAGGCCGTAAGTTTCACTGCTGAATGAGAAAATAAGGAACAGTGGGGAGACACGGATGCCCATAGGTAATCCACCAATAAACAATGTAGCGCGCATGTCCGTATGTGTTGTGTATGTGTATATGCATAGGAGTAACCAGTTAACCAGGTGTGTTCCCTGGGGGCGCACATGATTTACGGACCCACGGACATGGTCCTTGATTATGACATCAACTTTTCCGCTGACGGAACTGATTTTAACTGTTTGCAACTCGTCTTAATTGAGTTCAACTGGTCAGTTAAAACCTAGTTGAAAATTGCTCCATTTTCCGTCAGCATCACGGAATCAACTTTTTAAACTGGATTCAAATGGATATTAAACTGGGAAGCAATGGATCCAGCTGAAACCAGTTTAACTCGGATCAACTGGAAATTTTGACCGGGGAATTTTTATGCAATAATAATAATAACAACATGATGTTAGGCGGGAGGCTTAAATTTCAATAAAGGTCTGCATTTCGTTGATCAGCACCTTCAGTTATTCATGGGTCGCTAGATATCCTCTGAGAAAAGCTTATTCACAAATTGCGTGATTCCGATTTGCGGTTTTTGTTATGAGCCAATTCTTGTTTCACACGATACCATAGGACACTGTGATGTCATTTCTGTCCGTTTAAGACAGAATATACACAATCAGCGAATTCTTACAAATACGACCGAATTTTCTCACGAATATTTGGTAACATGGATTACTAAGGCTAACGTTCAGCTGATATAAAATTCTCAACTTTTTTCAGGTAAGTCGGGGGGACGAGGTAGTTGGTGATCATGAAATCCTCTTAGGTTCTACGAGCTCTTTTAGTTATTTTACATAATTTCATATCCTTTGTTATACTAGTGGATTATCATTCATTGCATACATTAATATTAATATTCTTATAAAACGAATAAACCGCCAATCAAAGGGAGGGGGTTAGGAGGAAGGCATATTTTGCCCTAATGCCGTAATGAGTGAAAACAAAAGCCCAATTTCCCCCAGGCCAGGATAGCGAACAATAGAATAATATTAATAATGTAGCTTATCGCAAATTATGACAAATAGTATTTTAAGATGTGCAAATTAAGTGAGTTGTTTCTCATGAAAAAAAGAAGAAAAGCAGAGCCTACTTGTGCTAAATTTGCGATTAAGTACCTATAAATGAAGCAATGTTGTATTGTCAGTTAGGACTCGGTAAGAAAATATGGGAAAAGAGGCAAAAACTGATGGTGGTCATGTTTTGTACGTTGCTATTTTTATGACAGTAATATTTCAGAGGAAAGTGCCCTCCACGCATTAGACAGGGTACAATCTAGATGCGCTAATTGAAACAGCAAATATATTAAATATGGCAGAAGATACTAATTTAGCAAAAGTGCACAAAACGAGCTGAATAGCATGGCTACCTTATTGTTACATTAATCTTTCAGAGGGAAATGCCCTCCACACGCAAAACAGGGTAATCTAGTTTGTTAAAGCAGCAAATAAAAGTAAGTTTGACAGAAAAATACACTTAGGGAGACGCCCATTGGGATACCTTATCTAGCTAATTTGCAATTTACATATGAATATACAAGAAATAGAAATGAAAATATTTACATTATTATGGCATGCAGAAAACATACACATTTATATAATCAGTTACGCAGGAATACGCCCTGGCATAATGCTAAAGAGTGCATCATCTAGCAATATTGAACCAAATATTCAAAGACTAAATCACAGGCAAATTATTTTGCGTGGGAAACTGAGGGAGACACCAAAAGATTACGCTAGACAGCTACCTCATCTAACACATTTTAAATCCAGTTTTAGATGCCAAATTATATTTTGCACTTTCCACAATTGCTGAGAGCAATAAATCATCCTTAACCATGATCAAGGATTTCTAATCCAGTGCAGTATTTGTTGAAATGCATGCCTTAGCTTAGAATACTAGGATTGGTCCTTAAAACTTAAGGAAATGAACCAAATTAAAAAGGAAACCGCCCTAATGAAGGAACCAAAGAGAAAACCCAAAGCATGCATTTCAAAACAAATTCCCTCAAATTCAGGGAAACTTATTTGGGTTTTTGACCACAGGTCCTACTCGGTTGGTATCAAAACATGTAATGCAAACAGCGCGAGATTCCTTAAACAAGTGCACACATGCAACATGCAAAGTGCAATCAAGTACAAAAAATCCCGGGGCAAAATACCACTAATTTCATTATAATTAATTGAGTTGAATTTTGGTCTTTGAACAGTTCTGTAATTAACAATATGATTTGCGAGCAAAGTGCACCGAAAGTTTTAATCAAACACAAATCCAAAATATAAATAAATCAAAACACGGCAAATAATCAGTCTGTCTTGCTTCACAAAGTTAAAGTATATTTGCAATTCCATAATAATAATATAATATTTATTTGACTTACGTGCTAATTTATTTGAATTACAAAAACGCTGACACATCTATAAAATAATGAACCAAGCATCAAAATACATACAATATGAGAAACCAATACAAAAAGCAAGTTAATTAGGATAAGAGAAATGGGCCCTACAATGCCCAACACAAACAGTGATCTTCCTTTCCAATTAGTGGGACATAAATAAATTGCACATGTACAATTACAAATCGAGAACAAAAGCAATTTAAATTAAGATAAATAACAAATAGATCGTGCAAGTGCTTACCACAGCCAGCAAAAATTTTAAAAAAAGTGAAAGCACTCCATGCCATTTCAAAAAGGTTACCAGAAATAATATTCTTCTAATCAGTATGTGATAAAGCTGTTTTCACCAGTCCTTTTATGTTTGACAATGTTGGTGTTTTTTTAAGTTTCATAGTGTCTTATATTTCTTTTCCAATTGCACTTTTCAAACGTGATCTATCTGCGTCTGTAGATCGAAAATTTGAATAGTAATTAAGTGGCTGTTTTCACAGTAAAGTACCTATCAGACTGCTGGAAGTCTTGTCAAGTTTGGAGAATGTGGCTAATGATGGATATAACTTCACATTACTGTATAGGTAAGGTAATGGTTAGGTACGGAGAGATAAAAAGTTTGAAAGGAGTTTTGTGATAGTGACCACCTTTTATTTATTACCAATTTTTGTGCTCTAAATGTCACTTTTTCGGATTAAAATGTAACTTTTCAAGTATTGATTCTAAAAAATAGTGGTATGAATCATAAATGATTTTGGAAAGATTTTGTTGCAAAATGAAAGTAACATGCGGTCCACGCAAATTCGCGTAAGAAATTCGAGATCACGTTAATTGCTATGCATGTGTGTGAAAACGTTTTGGTGTCAAACCATTTCAATGTCATTTGGTAGTACGCGGCGCAAGTTTACTCGCGGGCCAATTTAGCAGATACACTGCTTTTCAGATCATAGCCAGCAGTTAATAACGGTTTGTAACAGTTGTGTCAAAATTACAACCGTTAACATCTACCTCATAGACCCACTGTAGGTCGTTTCAGAACCTTGAGGTACAAAATGAATAGCTCTTTAATTTATCGCTTAACATGCAGAGATCAACAGTGACAAAAAAGTAATTAAAATGGTAGTTAGTTCACAAAATGCTGTTAATCAGTTTGAAATTTTTTGACACAATGTGACATATTATAGTACCTTTACTGTGAAAAAGCCAAAGTTTCTTTCCATACCAACAGTACTTCGCTTCCTTGGATCTTAAAAAATCTGCTGTGGCTATGGAGACGTTTTCGTATTTAGAGGATTCAAAAGTATGTATGTGGGTTACCAAGTTAACGCTGATATTAATAGCATAATTATATATGAAATAAACCAGTGAAATGACATTGTAAAATGGGAGATGTTGAGGTTTTGCCATGTTAGGATTACATAGCGTGCAGTAATTTATGAGATGAATTCGGCTGTATTTTACCCTTTCATTTTTCTATTCCTATCATACGTGAAGAAAAAACCTACTTCCTACTACGGTGGCATGCGGAGGTATTTATATATTTATTATATTATTGAAAAGCTTATTTGTAATTTTTGTTTTAATGAAGATGGCATGAGTATTCACTAACTCAGTTTGAAACTTTGAATTAAATTACCCACCGAATTTCCCAAAGCAATGTCTAGAAAGAAAATTAACTGGACCAATAAAATGAATAAACACAGGAACGATACGTTGTAAATAAATAAACAAAACAAAAAAAATATTATCTCAAATGTTGTGTATCTAGTGTATGTAAACAAACTTGTAGTTGTCAAAAGAATATAATAATGTACAGTCAGAGAATATATAACTCTTATGTAGATAGCAAAACTAACAGTAGCCACCATTACTCCCTTTGGGTTATTGCGTTATTCATTATCTTTGTAGAAATACTAAATGGCCATAAAATCAGGCATTTGTTTTAAATTTTATTCAAGAGAAAATGGGAAAAATAGCTTACCTCTTTTTATTCCCCCTATAAAATGTGTGCACTGCATGCATGCTCTACTTTGTATATAGGTGTAAAAACCAGCTTATAAACTATACGGTATTAGCTAAACGTTGCTTTGTAAACAGATATCTCACACATTGTAGGTCTGAAATCTCAAAGTGCCATTCACATGCCCTTGTTTTAGAAAGTAGAGTAAGTAGGAGAACAAAACTAATTGAACTCGAACATTTAATTAGTTTTTCTGAGTGTTTCTTTTTTGTTCAGTTTTTCCCTAGAGTGCGCGCGCCCTGGGTACGCGCCTTGAATGTGTGTGTGCCAGTTTGGTTAGTTTTTGTTTTTCCTCATCTTCAAAAAGTTAAAGTTCCGATTTACCACCAGACTTGGGGTTGAGGTGCTGCAATTAAGGGTTCAGTGTGGGTGAAGTCAAAGGTCATGAGGACAAGTCATAAGGTCCTTGAAGTCATGTCCGAATGCCATCTGCCTAGGGGGATGACACAAGTTTATTTGCAGTATTTTTCATATGGGTAATAATATAATTATGAAAATACGGCAATGAATTACTATTGGGCATCAGTACTATTATTTTTTTGGTTATTAATAGTAATATGTTTAGGTATTTGGTTAAAGTTGACGTTGGTCAGTTCCATTTACAAGTATTGCTCAAATTCCAAATAAACTTGAGAAACAATGAGTGAGAGAAGGATGGCATTAAACAATGACCTTAAATGGGTGTCCAATTGGGGTCTTCAGATGAGCATGCAAAGGGTCAATTTGAAAGGTTTGGGTGTCCGAATGGACACTGATACCTTTGAGGGTGTCAGATGACACGTTTAGGTTGTCAGGTGACACCATTTAGGGTGTAAAATAACACCCTTTAGGATGTCAGAATGACACTGTTAGGGTGTAATTCTAATATTAGAAAATCGCCATACGGAATATTAGAAAATCTGATACGTTTACATTTATTAATCTTGTTCCAGAAATAAGATTTGACAGCTTGGTCATCTATATAAGGTATTTAGAGTTTTGGTCACTCATAACAAAATACAATTATGTAGTGGCTACTCCTCTATTCACCCAGCCTCGAGTTCATGGACACTTTATCTGTTCTTTGATTGGACACCATCAAGAGAATTATGATAGCGTACGTGTTCTATTGCAAACTTTACGACTTTATTCAATTGAATCTGGTATGAAGCCTTACATATTCGAGACAAAATGTTCTTGCCAAGTGGGTTAAAGTATCTTAGTCGTGGAACAACGTTGAGCATTTCAGCTGTTAAACGGCTTTTTTTAGTTTTGATCTCAACACATCATCCAAATGAGTTCGATACCATCGACAATATGAGTTTACTTAAGGAATAAAAAATCAGATATATAGTACCGACTATTGCCACTGTAATCACTCTATTCCACTCATGTCAATTTGTATTGGTTCTGATATATTTATAATGTACATTAAAAATATGGGGTTAATTGCCCCCCAACCACCACCACTTAAATTTTTCTTCTTTATTCATTATCGCTATCATCTACAAAACCCCATCAGGCACCAGTCTTTAACTGAATATATCGTGTATTATCTTGATTTTAACAATAAAAAAATGGGGTAAAATTTAATTTCATTTTTTTACCACAATGTGATAAAATAAGCAGCAAACACCCTTATTTAAACATGGACAGCCATCCACACTTTATAGGAAGTAGATCAGTAGAATTTTACCCAAGATCGTTTTGCACGTCTGGACCAAAAGCATGAAACTTGGCACAAACCCTCCTTGGGGTATGTAAAGCAATTTCATAAGGGGTGCCCCTAAAATTCGCCCCAATAATGACGTCATAGGCCAAGCCCCTTTTTATACAATTCGTAGTAATGTTAAAATAATCCTTTCAATATCATATCAAGTTTGGTATCAAAGGAAAAGATTGAGACAGGTAGGGTGCTAAAATGCTCTAAATATTTAAAAATTTGGTAAGAGAGGCAGTTTTGGGTCATTAAAGGTCATAAGATACCATTGACCAGGGTTTGTGGCGAAACCGTAGTACGGTTTGGTTGTCAACAGTGTCAAAAGCAAAAATGTGATATCCCATTGGGCACTCCCGAAGGGTTCTGTTTGAGAAATGCATGTGAGAAGCCACCACAATACTTTACTGCAATAATAATGTTCATAACCACGCCCCTTGTATTATTGTTGACGCACAGTAATCGTTAATTGAGTTTCATGCATTAAATTATACAATTTAATTTTAACTGTAGATATTTTCAATTATTGATAGGCCAGTCAAATAGGGAAAACATAAGGTGACTTCTAACTGGAACCTAATCTATTTTCTACAGAACTTGCATTGGGAAACCTTTTAAGAAACAAAACAATACTCAAGGTTTACAAATCAAAGTTAGTAGATAGGTATGGGGTTGCAGGTTTATACAGGGTGCAAATATTGAAAGGGTCAAAGTGCCGACTAAGTATGTTCATCGCCTTTCAGGATTAAAGGGCTCTATAGTTTCACTATCGGAGTAATACTTTCACTGTTATGAGGCAAAATAGGTTTAAAGGTCACCAATTGGGTAAAAATTTAGATTTACCCTTTTATAAAAAAATTGTCAAATTGTTCGTCTACTGGTACATGAACCAAAAATATACTGGTGCACCATATATGATATTTGGTTGCATTTTGAATGCAAATGTGACTGGGCTATGTGAGCTCACTACATATAACTATAAGTTAATGAACGGTAAACAAAGAATATATATACATTTAGATTCTTTGTGCACAAATGAAAAATTTGGAAAATAGAGTGTCGCAGCAAATTGGACAAATGTACCCAGGATTGACCTTGAACTGTTATGCTATTGTTATAAAACTATAGATCAGAGAGAATGTCGAATATACCATATTAATTCGAACAATTCCAATTTGTACCCCTGTAGAAACTTGGACACACTTATTCACTACATATTCCACAGTGTTCGATTTGGTTTAATTAGATTAGTAGTCAATTACAGTATTTTAACATCAAAAACTATATATCCCCTCATACATATATTATATTGCGGTTTGTTGGTACATCTTATGAAAAAGCTGGTGTCTTTTAGTGGTAATTTAATCCGACGTATTAAGCTGAAGTATTGCTTGCAGCGAGATTTATAAAAATAGGTTCAATACATGTTTAACTGTTTCTACCAAGTTGTTGCCCTGGTTGTTCGATTTCAGCAAGGTACGGTCACACGTGGGGACCAAGAGATAGAGAGATTGGGAAAGAGGAAAGAGCTAAAAAGTCTTTTTAAACCAATGTTCATTAATGGCACATGGGCAATCATCTTAAAATTGTTCCTTCAACCACATCAACAATAATAAAAATAAAATAAAAAACAAATAAAAAAATTGAATAAATATTAAAATAAATCATTTTGAAAAAAACTTAATAACATTTTTATAAACGTAATAGCTTTGAGTTCCAAGATCAAAACATATTGATCCAGATAGTTTTAGGGTAAAAGAATTCAATCAAAATTTAAAAATATATAAATTAATTACATCAAGTAGAATAAAATAATAGTTACTAACAAAAAGATGTAACAAGAGGTGGTCAAACAGAGAAAACCAATCCACTGGACGTTCCTGCCAAAAAAGCGTGTATATTTGTTCAAGATTAACTGGCCATGGCATTAATGAACACAAACGACGTTGGATAGAAATTAGGATGGTGTCAGGAGTTCTAAAAGTTACCCAGATATTGGTAGGATTTCTGGAAGGGACCTGGTAACAATTGAGGCCAAAATACCATGTGACTGACACTTGAACTGATACAGAAGTACCCAACAAACTATTCACAGAATACCGACATTTAAACAGGAAAAACTTGAAGTACAGGCATTCTTTCCTATGTTCAAAAACTGTAGAACATCAAAATCCAGGAACTTTGCACATAATGAATGAAAACTCTTAAAGGACAAAAAACAAAAACTGAACAAAACAAAACAAGAAAGAGAGATTTTGAGAGTTTCTTGGCGACTGTCAACAGCAGTATTGAAACACATGCTTGGCCTCCAACCAAGAAATGCTAGTGCTGTGGAACGTGATTGGCAACATTCTTGATGATCTTGGTTGGACAACAAGTCTTGAAAGAAGCCCTTTTGCGTGTTTGACACGTCTAATTGAATTCTGAAAGATGAGCACATGACAGGACCTGGCGCAACCATCAAGTCTCGACTTTACTTGGGCAAAGCTTCAACGGAATGCTTTGCAGATCAAAATACTTTTGATGGATCCTTTCTCTAGATTTGGAGGCTACTGTATGTGATGTACCCTTGGTCAAGGCGGTCTAAATGGATCTCACCACCGAACGGTGTAGTGCTACAGCCTTCATTGGCATCGGAAATACAATTGAAAAGGGACAAGGTATTGGCTTTTAGGAATGTAATAGTTACAGGCTTTCAGTGCTTAAAGGACATCTTGAACAAGACTAAGATGATGACAAAGAGCGCACCTTCCAATATGTGATATTATATAGTGCTTGATGTTATATGACGTGCATCGCGATCACCAAGACTTTCGTGCTATACACAGAGTGCTGGAAAGCACTAGCACCATGGTTCTTTGCCCCAGGAGAACGTATGGATTCAATTCCATGCCATTGAAATTGTTTCCTCAAATGTCAGAGGGGACTTGAGACATATGGGTTATCAAAAAAGACGATGATAAAGTCTCCGCAGGTACATCAAAATGATCCAG
>JAMKCH010036843.1:0-52346 GCA_023653785.1 Ophioderma brevispina
TGAAGGGTCTTATGGTGTCCAACAGTGTTTCACAAGATATAGTCAGAGAGGGTACAACCTTGGCTGCTTTGTTGAATTCTGCAAGGTCCTTGTTTTGTGTGTTGTTCCTCCAACAGTGGGCAGACCAAGTATGATTTAGCCAGAAAATCACCACACGTAGACAAGGCCTTGCTCGGGATGGAATTAATGCTGCGATTAAATGTCAAATTGTTCTAGTAGGGGGCAATGTCATCAGTTGCATTACTTCGAAGTCTGCCCACGTTTGGTTTTCACTTTCAGGTGTCAATAACACCACAAGGAATAACTTACAACTTGTCGTGGTGATTTTCAGTCTTTTTTTGTCAAGCTGGTGAGGGCGCTTTTTCAAAATGGCGCCAAATGACATATTGTTCAAAGAGATCTTTAAGAAATGCCCATATCATGTTATTAACTGATTTTTGTTGGTGCTAAAATTGGTCTTTGTTATATAGCTGAGGATAAATATGTACAATATACTTTAAGGGGGTTAAGGGCCATTTAAGAGGGTTAAGGGGTCATAAACTCGTAAAATACAGTGATTTGTGAAGCCTTAAAAGAAGCCTCAGGACAATACGGTCCCCAAGCGAAGGTAGTTTTTTTCTTTTTTTTAACATTATTACTAACAGCGAAGTAGTCGGGCGAATGGCGCCCCATACTAACCCCAGGGCTAATAACCGTTACATTCGACCCATATACCTTTCGACCTGGAAACATTAGCGGCCATCATCCCGTAAACTACGCCAAGGGGTGGGGGAGGCAAAACACTGGACTTTAAGGAGATACCTACGTGACCATCCATCCTTCAGAAAAATGGCTCGGTTTTTACATCAACAGTGAGACCTTTCCGTTCAAGAGCCTGCGCTTCAGGCATCCACGGCCCAAAGGACCTTCACAAGGATAGCCAGGTGATTGCCGAAGCTTTGCAGTGACAAGGAAGTTCATCTTACAGTTTACTTCGACGACCGGCTGATCACTGCCCCATCCCAGGCCCTTCGCTTTAAAATCTGGAAGACCTGCAGCCTTTTCAGCTCCCATTGACTAACATCAACTGGGAGGAGTAAGCCATCCAACCATCCTAGACAGTCATTTCCTGGGTTCTGTCATAGACCTCGGGAGAGGTAAGGTGTTCCCGACAGCAGAGAGAACAACAGCAATCGTTCCCTGTGGCACACGGAAACTCCTTGCCAGACGGAAGGCTCCAACCAAACAGTGGTTACGGCTTCTTGACCTTAGAAGCAACACACAGCAGTCCTCAACTAATGCCCTACGTATCCGTAAGAGATACATACGTTCACGTTTTCCAAGTTCAGCCTCAATATAGACTAGATGTCGAATGTGATAGCCGTCTCTCAAAGGTCCACACACCTCAGAGGGGGATTGCAGCCTCAAAACATTCACCCGGGGCGGTCCCGCTTCCACGCTCACCATGGACATGTCCAAAACGCTGGGGAGCCCATTGCGAGGCTGGCGGAATTGGCCGTGTCTTGGACTCCAGTCATTGCGAAGCCTCCAGTCAATCTCCTCCCGGGAGCAACATTCTAGCGTAGCATGTACCCTATCGAGAAGGGAACAACCATCCATGCCCCGACCAAGGTCAGGGCTTGTCGGTGAATGGTGGTCTTCAACAGACCCAGTGGCCTCTAATCAATCTTTTTGCAGCGACCGGGAACAACCGCTCCCGAACATATGCTCCTGGGGAGCGGACGCAACGATGACAGCTGGAAAAGGATTCGGATAGCGTACCCGATAGCGATGATACCAAGGGTGCTGGAGAAGCTATCGAGATCCAGGGGTGCAACATCTTCTAATAGCCCACACTGGCCCAGACAGATATGGTTCCCTCTCACAAGTGGGGAAATGTGTTACATCCCAGGCAGACGGCTCCAGCCAAAACTATGGTAGGCCTCCTTGGCCTTATCGCCAGCCTCACAGCTGTCCTACCCCAATGCCCCTACGTACGAGATACATACTGCTTCAAGTTTATCCAGTTCAGCCCCGAAAGAGGACGGATGTCGAAGTGTATAGACGTCTCTCCAACGGTCCACCCCGCCATCAGTGGATGCAGGCTCACAACATTCACCAAGGGCGATCCTGCTTCAAGCCACCATAGCCACGTCCAAGACGGGCTGGGGATTCCACTGGGAAGGCTGGCGACTGGCAGTGTCTTGGACTCTAGGACATTGTAAAGCAGCACATCAACCTTCTAGAGCGGTGGGCGGTTCCGCCTGGCATTACGGCGCCGACTACCCAAGGTCAAGGACAAGGCGACCACCCTACGCTGCAACAACCTCCCGGTAGTGACTATATAAACAAGTAGGGGTCCGTTACCGAACTAAGTCGTAAAATCTACGTGCATACTATGTCATGCCTGATGGACCTATTTGTCCAAAGTTCTGTGTAACTGGTATGAAAAGGTCTGTAATGTAGGAAATAAGCATGAGTTTGTATGCAAGTAGCGTACGCACGATTTTGCGAACAACCCCTGGGAGGTTCACAGCTTGATTCTATGTCAACCAGAAATTCATGCTGCTAATAGGTGCCAGCGCCACAGGATAGTCGAAGTAGTCCATCTCCCGGGAGAGGCCAAACATTCTAGTTGGTACCCTGTCGAAAAGGGGAACAAACCCATCTATGCCCGACCAAGGTCAGTGGCTTGTTGGTGGAATGGCACCTCAAACTCACGTGTCCTGCGGCTGGGAACAACCAGCTCCGGACCATACTGTTCCTGGGTAGCGGGCCAGATGGCGTTTGACATGGAACGCAATGACGATCAAGCTGCGGACGGATGTCGTTGATGCTTTCCCTTTTATTTAGACATGATACCCCGGGTGTGGAGAAGCTTCAGATCCAGCGTGCCGGTGCAAACATGTTCTAATAGCCAACTGGTCCAGACAAAATGGTTCCCGAAATTACCCTCTCCGGGGCGGAACCGTTTGACCTCCGGATGAGGAGAGACCTCTTGATGAACCGGACAAGACCAAGTTCCTCTAGCGAAAATTCAGACCCTTCCCGAATTATGAAACTTTCATCAATCTACAGTAATACAACAAGACAATACAACAAAGTCAAGCCTTACATAAGGCTCTTTGGGAAACGTAGCAGAGTTCTTTCCCGTGGAGGTTGTTTCACGCAATTCTAGGGCAGCGCACGCTCCATGAGAGGCTGCCGCACTGCCGCAGCTCTTGTGGTTAGTTAGTCATGGCTTCTCAGGGGATTACCGTGTCTAATTCACCTGTCTGGATGATCTCTTGAAGAGAGTAATGATCGCTTGAAGAAGATGTTTCACGAGTGTCCTCCCAGGAAGTCGCCCAGCATGCATGGGACTTAAACAGGGCCCTGCACCTCTTAGCTGAGCCCCCGTTCAAACCTCTGGATCAAGCTAACATGGAAGAACTTACCAGGAAGATGGCGTTCCTAAAGCATGGACTATTCTACTTGTTAGGTATTTTTCCTATGATTTTGGCCGCCATTTTTGAAAAAGTGCCCTCTATCATTGAAACTGTGACTGAAATTGACTGAAGCTGAAAACAACTCCTAATGAGTATTATCTGGTCCACATTTGAAATTCCCACAAACACAATTATTTCGGCAAGCACTTTATTAAATATTCCCTGTATTCTTTATAGTTTTTTATCATTTTGACGCCATTGAAAAAAAACGCCATCAATTGAGAAAACCGTCATTGAGAGATGGTATTAGGTTGAAAACAACTGATATGGTATCAATAGGTCTACATGAAAAACCAGGCTTAATCAACTTTTCTGAAGCACTCTATACACGAACTTTTTACAAATTTTATAGCCTTTTAACCATTTTGGCGGCCATTTGGAAAAAGCGCCCTCAATCGATGAAAACCGTCACTGAGAAGTACAACACACAAGTTGAAAATCAACTCCTTATAGTCAATAACAATGTCATATAAAATATCAGACTGGCACAACTTCGACGTAGTTGACGGTGCCCCCATGACTATCATGTTCAAAAGGAATACAAATACATCTTTGTCTATTACCATGATTCACTTCGGTATAAGTATACTCGTATCTAAATCTTGATTTTTCACTTACAAAAACAATGTTTAGCTCTGCCATCTTGCTCACACGATGCACATGTTCTCGTCCTGTATACAGTCCAGCACTAAAAGTTTGTCTGTCCTTTGTGAGCGTCTTAACTCGTAGTATAAGTATTAAAGATATGTCATTGTACTTATTGGGTGACCTTAGTTTGCGAGATTGCTCCTCTGGTCTTTCCTCCAATGTTCTGTAGTATTGTATCTATGTTTTCCTGGTAAAAGAAACTGAAACTAATCTGCTGCCAAATGCCTGCTTTTAATGAAGCATACACTGAAGTACCAGAAAATTGCATCATGCTGAAGGCTTTTGTTCAAACACAGTGTTTCTCAAATATGACTTGTCAGAGATGGGTCATCTGGCGCTTTGTGCATTCCACAAGGTCCTTTCGGTGTGTTGTCTTAACAGTGCGGCAGACCAAGTCGATGAGGCTCAAGAGTTGATAGTCTACAGCATGATACAGCATGATAACAAAACATGCTTCAGCCTGCGTTGTCTATGGGGTAAAACCAACAAGACAGCAACCCCATCAGTCATCTGTATCAAAGTTGATACCACTGAGTAGCACCAGGAGACGTTGTTCAGATGCTTTAGCATGCTCTCGGCCCAAACGTGGATCCAGGTGGAAAATCTTGATGATTCTCTTAAAACACATGTTGCTGAAAGGGGGACGGCTCATCATAATAACTGGTCTTTTCTCATGCAGGAGCAGCTTCAGCCATTTCTGAAGAAGCTGAGAATCTGGAAAAAAGACACTGGACTTGGCTATATTACCACAGTTATTGAAATCTCAATCCTGGTAATCGGTAGTCAGCAGAAGATGTCACATATTATACACTATGCGATAATTTTTGCCAACTGTGACTGGGGGTTTTTTTCACTTTCTTGTGTTCAAGGACATCACTAGGAATCGCTTTCAACTTATCGCCGAATTTCCAAGTGGCGTTATTCGTCACCTGGGGCGCAGCTTTTTCAAAATGGCCGCCGCAAAATCATCGAAAATAGGCCGATTTTTAATTTTAAATTTCCACAAAAATACCATCTAAAAGGGTCTAGTTTCTGGATAATTTTGGCCCCAAGTGGAACTCTAGAAACGTGTTTTAAAATTAAAACAGTGTTGTTCAGGAAGAATGATTGATTGATGGTGGTTTTGTTTCAAAAAGGCCACCGAATCATAGAAAATAAATGAAAGAGCAATAATGTTTGCGACAAACATTATCTACTAAGTTTTCTCGATGATTTTAGGCAAGCGATCTCTAGAAATGTTTTCAATAATACGGTGTCATTCACGAATAATTGCGGGTACGGTTTCATAAAATGACTGCCAAATTCACCAAAAACAAATACCAAAACACACCCAATAGGATAATTTTCAAGATTATTTTACAGAATGTTATTCTTAAAGTGTTTACAATATCACAAAACACATTATTGGATGTTAAACTACGGGTGCTTCTTGTAAAATGGATGTCAACCCGTAAATGTTCAATACCTTCACACAGAGAGGGCTAACAGCACACCTCTAAACGGGCTGCTGCCAAAAGTTTTTTTGTTGTTTCCCTCTCAGGCAATGAATGAAGGCATCTTTCAATAGCGCTTTGGCTAGCAATTATCGAAGTCCGGCAAGGTCAGCTTGCAGCACTTGGGAAACAGTAGAAAAGCACATGGTTAGGGTGGACGTAAAGTGGACAAGGCAAGAAATGACTGTCGTTTGCTTCAACAAAGTCTTTTCAAGAGAAGACTATGGGTTTGAAGCATTGCCAGTGAGAAACAAAATTCGCCGGTATCCCATCATTGACGCCCGCTTATATTCGAGGACCTGTGGCAAAAACCTTAAATAGTACTAATAAACATTGTGGACGTTTATTTTTACAACATACTATATCCATCAAAAATATTGTATACAAAAACTTGGTTTTGGTGCTGCATTGTATGCAGTGATAATCGAGTAAATCACGGCGGCGATGGGCGGGGGTGGGGCGTATATATCCCCCAATATTTTATAAGGGGTAGGGTCACAATTACGATCATCCCCCAATATTGAGCCGTTCATGTGTTTTTGACTAGAATAACATCAAATTTACCATAATTAGTCAACAAATGGTAAATCTTGCCTCGCCTTCTCGAGCATTTGTCTAATTACCAATACATTTAACGCCTTGTAGCTTCTAAATGGCAAAAAAATGAGAGCAGTGCTTAGCTAATGAACTTCGTCCAGCAACCCTGTTCATCAAGAAATGTTATCAACCCTCACCCCCCCCCCCCATGTCAAAAAGAAAGAAAATTTACGCCACTGGCAGTGCTTGACATTGGAGTCTTGCCATCTTTATAACCCAAATTTAGTTTTTCTGCTTTTAAGTGGAGATCGTAAACTTGTATCCAAGTTTCATAAAAATATCGAAATCGCGGCCCCACTTCCACTCTCCCCTCCTTTTATCTCTGGGGTTAGAATACAGGACATCTTGGCGTTAAAGCTTTCTTAACAAAGCATATCTGTTGCGGATCTTATTTTTTTGCTGAGTGCTTTGATTGCAACGAGGGCAGATATTGTGTGTACCAAAATGTCGGTAAGACTAGGATGGTGGCTATTGGTTTCCTGAAAGCAGGGAGGAGCCCTTACTGGTTGATGAAAAGGACAGGTGGAGTTTGTCTATTTCAATTTAACTTTTTGGATCCTTGATTACAGGAGGATGGCTGTGTGGCCGATGGATACAATCTATCAAGATCTGGGCTGACAGAGGAAATTGCTAGAACTTCCAAACTGTCTAGTCCAAAGCTAGGGCATTTCCAATGGCCACATGATACGCATGTGAGCCACGGACCCTCACCCAAGCAGACTGTAACAGAATTGCAGCCTTGATGTGTTTGTGTGGAGGACGTTATAATTCGCATAGTGAATCGAGAAGAGGACAAACGTCCGCGTTCTTCGAGAGATTGTGGTGAAAAAAACCGTCTTGTTACAGAAGATCTGCCATAGAATCTAAGATATTTTGATCTCATGTATCATGGCTGGTGGAAACAAATTGGGAAGGTGATTATGAAGGATGGTTGAGGCAAAAGAAGATTGCAGGCCAAGAGTTGGTGGTTCACGACCAAAGTACGGCGTTACGGACACACTGTGCTATCCTATTGCTGAAGATAGTCATCTCTGGCATCGCATCTCTGAGGTCACGATCTGTCAGTCATGACCAGGAAGCCGAACCAAACCCACACTACTAATGTCAATCTTCTTGCAACTATATTTTTACAAGGCTGCTAAAATTTTATCAGAGTAAATACCCCACCAATAGCCTTGCCTATCTTGGCTTCTTTTGACGCACTCGCGCCTATCTCTATAGCAAGATGTTCATTTTTCCAATTGCAACAGTTCTGTATGAATGGCCTTCTCCCCATAAAACAAACGTGCCAAATCGGCAGCATTCTTGTGTCGCTCGCGCAGTAAATGGTATGTATCCCTGAATTTCTCTTTTAAATTTCCCACCATGACTTGGCTAGATGTGGACAGCGCCCTCTCCTGACCTAGATATAGTATTTACTGCTAATGAGGTTACAATGAGGTTTATTTATTGGCTTTGGCGAAGAGAGACAGTCTAATACCTGCAGTTCACACAAATCAAGGTCATTTGCGAAACACCTTTCACGTTGGGAGATTTCAAGGAGTTTCAGGGACTTGCTATCCCCCCATGATGCGCAATAACACTCAAAAAGCAAGAAAGCTCCCCTAAGAGTGTGATAGAAAATATGTTAGCCCTTCTAAATTGGGACAAAGGTGTCTTGGCTCTTGGACTCCGGTAGTAAATATCTGACCCCTTCTTTATAACATTCTCTATTACCATACATTGCAGATCCGAACCAAGTTCATACCTTAGCGAGAGTATCACCCGGTTACCAGTTTTCCTCATACATGGCATATGACGGGAATTCTAATTATGAAACAACTTTACAAACGATGGTCGGGGACTTGTTGATATATTTCATACAATTGCGCCGAATGTTCATTGTTATCCATAGAAGACACAAATGAGCACACAAAACATGTGCACGTCTGATTTGCAGCCTAAATTGCATTCAATTTTGTTTGATTACAATTCACTACCTTGACATTAAGTGGGAAAAAACTAAAATTCCTAATATGGTGCCTTATCAAATTAGCAATGTTACGACATAGTATATACCAGACGCCTTCTGCGTACGAAAAAGTTCACCCCCCAAAAGCTACCCAAAAGTAACCCCTTACCTCTCAACTTGAATCCAATCATGTGATATGTGTATTGTGCTATCTCCAGGGATGCGTGCCAGGTTATATGTGGCCTTCAGAATTTGAACCAATCCCTTAAGAAAAGGTCCGTTCCGTTTTTTTTTACTTTGAACCACTTATAGCCAAAGGATTCACTCTTCTTGTCAAGTTTCTCTAAATTGTGGCAACTTTTATCACAATATCAGCAAAACGCGGATCTCAGTCATTGTGAACATTTGGGATGTTGTACATTTAGATTATATAGTGTGTGCCATTAGAAGCAAAGAGCCATTACTCAGTTCCAACAAGGGTTAGCATTATCCAAAATTGTGCTCTACTCCACAAATCTTGGGGAGAGGCTAATCTATTAATTGTAAACAATTGTTTCCTGATTATAAAACATCTTAAATTCCACTAGAGTGTAAAAAAGAGTCCCTAATGATTGTTCTTTTTAAATATTTTTTCGATAATTTCTAATTATTCTGTTAGCCATCTTGAAAAAAGCGCCCTCAGTAATGGGCTAAAGAATAGCACTTTTGGTCCCCGTAAATATTATAGGCAAATCAATATGCAAAATTATCTAGAAACTCCACTCTGTTTAAATGCATTTTGATCTGTTTTAGGACAGTTTTTAATTTAATTTCCTACTGATTTGGCGGCCATTTGGAAACAAACCCACATCAATTATTTCCCTGAAACAACCACTGTTTTATTTGAAACATGTATAGAGACACCTGCCCAAAATTATCCAGAAAAACGACCACCTATTAACATGAATTTTAGCTAAAACAATATGCTTTTCAATGAATTCTTTATGATTTTGGGGGCCCATTTTGAAAAAAAACTGCCCTCATCATTCCTGAACAACACTGTTTGGTTTTTAAAACATTTCGAACGGTCCCACTTGGCCAAAAGAATGCAGGAAGCCTAAACCCTATTAGATGGTTATTTGTGTAAACAAATACGCTTTGATTCGATTTCTATGATTTGGCGCATTTTGAAAAAAAAGCGCCCCCCCAGGTGACAAATACGACACTGAAAAAAGATTCGGCGACAAGTTGAAACGATTTTGTGATGTCCAAAAGTTGGCAAATTATCGCAGTAGCTGACAACTGCTGCATATGTCATCTGCAAGTCTCATAAGACTGCCTTCTTTGGAGACTGTGATCAACAAGCACTCTATTAAATGGATTGAAACTTGGCCCAGAGGAGGAGCTTCAAATTCACCTTTGATGATACCTACCTATTACCAGGTTTCCTATGAGAGTGCATAATATCTCTTTGGCCTGAACACAAAACACATTGGCCATGGTCAAAGGAAAAAAATGTTCATTTTGTTTGAGTCTTTGTACTAAGCAGAGCAGAAACGTAAACCATTTTTCCCACAATAAAAATAACTAAAATATCTATATTACCATTTATTGGTTATGGCAGTTGTAAAGGTTGCACACTTTTCACGGAAAATGATAAAAATGCCATCTCAATTTCTTTTCTGAATACTCAGTGATCAAGGGACTACAGTATGCTACATCGACTCGAGCAAATAATGGCGGTATTGATAAGTAATCAGTGTATTCAGCGGACAAAACTCCTTCAAGATTCCCCTTTGTTTCTATGAACTGCAGAAGCCATTGGTACCGTCCATGCAGTTGAATAGATGTCAGGCGTTTAATTACTCGTTATCCCCGCCCAGTTTAGGGTAGCGTTTCAATGTAAGTCTCAAATGAGGATTGGCATTGATTCCGTCATACAATGTATGATGTTGTTCAGTAGCGCAGACGGAATCAATGGCAATATCTCTGTGTACTTCTTGGGACTTCTATATAAATATATTATATTACACCCAGTTGGATTGAGCTGCCTCGTTCGCGATGTTAAAATAAACTTTGAGGGTTCTACTGTGAGTCATCATTTTGACTGTATATTCATCATTTATGAAAAAAAAACTATGTGAACAAAAACTCATGTGATATGTTGCTTGAGTAGCTGTGACCTACCAGCTTTGCGCAGAACCAAGATCATAACTTATTGCTGGACCTCATTTCTATTCATTTACCACCATGTCTTAGAAAAATACAAAGGGCGTATATAGCGACCTATGCTACAAAAAGGTTTAAATTGCATAGAAATGGGGTAATAGCGGCACGTTTACTGTAAGTTAAGTTTTGTTTGGCACAAAGATGTTAGGTCACAGTCTGCCAAACAACTTCTTTCATGATTTTTGTTCATTCTTGTTTCCTTTTCAGAAAAATTATGAAATTACGGTCAAAAGTTAATGTGAACGCACAGTAGAAAGAAAGTTTTCTAAGGTGTATTTATTCGTGAAAAGAACAAGAAGACAAGTGATCTTGTGGCTGTTGCGGCATGAAAAAAAAAATAAGCTCAATCTTAATCGGGCGATGAGCACCTGAATCTTTTCACCTGTATGGGTAATACAAGGGCTCTGTACTTCTCAGATACAAAAGTAATTGAAGTGCTTTATACTCTGCATACCGTGTGGATTTACTGGATATCAATAGTGCCATTATCTGCGCGGTCAATAAAACTGATGTACATCTACGGTCACTGTATTTAGGAAAGAAATTGTGATGAACCATTTTATTCATTTCAAGCAAATGTGACTTTTGCAATCGACATACCCCAGAGTATTGTGTAAAGGTATAATAGACAAAAACTGCGCAGAAAAGAAAGAAATCAGTTACTTCGCCGATGGTAACCAATGTCCTTATGCAAGATATTCACTCTTTGATCCCATGGAGTTAACAGTCTCAAATATATTGTGAATCCCTCAATTTACGACATGTTGCCACCTTCGAGGCTCGCTTACCTGGCCACTGCTTCTATGCCAAGGACCCCCAAACAATCAGATCTGTTTTGCTATGACTTCCATGTGGAAATTGATGTAGAAAACCCTTATTTTTATTCAATCAGCCAGTTATTCAGTAACAATTCATTAAATACAATCCAAACACACTAAAAAAGATAACATAAACATAAAAGAATAAACATTTCTGGCAGTTAAAAGGGAGCCATCTAGGACAACGAGTACCGACCAGCGGGTTCTGTGCAAGAATAAGACTCATGAAAGATAACAATTAAGTACACAAAAAATCCATAAGTGGGAAAAACAGACAAAACAAATACTTTAAAAAGAATGCCCTAAATTAAACAGTGGTGGGTTCATGCGTGCCACATTTTGAACTGTCGATGCTAAAAGCTGTACAAAGCACAATTTTCTGTAAATCATTCATGACCAATCCTAAAATCGAGTTGTACCAGAAGGGGAATAATTGATTTCAGAGTAGAGACAATTTCAGTGCAGAGGTAACCTCTGCTCCCCACTTCAAAAGTGGCAGGAGGAGGGTCGACTTCAACCCCTTTCGGACCAAATCATTGGCAAGGACTGGCATATATATTTCGGTTGAGCTTACCTTTGAGAGCATCATGAATATTTGTTTCGAAAGGAATGGTAAGTTCAATAATACAAATCTTAGTCAGATTGGGCCAATGAACTACCAAGTCGGCCGCTGTGACTCTGTGAAGTGGGGAAGGGAGAGAACATTGGAGGGGATTGTAGTTTTTATCTCCCCACGGTTTACTACCAAGATCAGATTATTTTCAATCCTCAGAGGCATGAAAAAGCAAACAAGTAAGCTAAAATAGACTAATGCGCCCATGTGTATCTGCCATGCTAAGCATGGCTTTAAACAGTTCATAAGATATGATAAAAGAGACATTTAGAGGATCTGCCAATCTTTTGAAAAACAAGACTGCACAACCCCACGCCCGTAGTCTTCTGGCATGTGCTTTTGAATTCTGTCTCAGTTGTGACTGCAAGAGTGAAAATGATACCAGTGCAGTCGCCCCCCAAAATGGCGCTAGAAACACGCAAACTGAGCCTGTAAGCTTCATCCCACTAAAGTCTAAATTATGACGTCTTTGACGTCATAGGAGTGCCTTTGATCCTCAACATTGGCGCTGTTACGCTCAGTAAGTAATCTCATCCTCTCTGGAGCTGTCATATCCTGGTTTGGTCAGGGATTCTTTTCGTTTTTTTTTGGGCCTGAACCGTGGTCGCCTTAATAAGAAGGAGTAATTTGTCTCACTTTTTATTAGATCTTTTATATATTCCATACAGCATGATGAAAGGGACCTCTCACCATCAATCTAACCACGACCCTTTGATGTGGACTGTCACACTGATGTTGAATCTTTAATGGATGCGTTCTGGTTCTGGTTACATTAGTCGACGCTCTGCTGTTCAAACATAATAAGTCAACTTGGACCATAACACGCATGGGAAGTGGGATGTGCAATTTTAATATGAAGATTGTTGCTAACCCTCCCAAATGATCGAGAAAGGCTGATTTAAAGGCACTTGTAGTCTTTGCTTGAACTATGTAGCCTGGGAATTTGTTCCAAAGTTTGATAATGTTTGGAAAAATGAAAATTTGTACGAGTCCAATCTGACTGACCATTCCTGATACTTCCTGATTTGGCCTCATCCTTGTTATCTCTGCGGTTGTGGTTTGTCGTCACATTCGGTACATCAATTTGCCATTCCTAATTTTATATATCATCCGCGAGTCTGTGTTGCTGACTAAATCTATCCTGAGAGTATTCAAACCAAGGTCTTGTAAATTTCGTTGACGACTCCGATCTCCCTTTTTCTTACAGAACCTAGAGCCTGGTGTTGGATCCGTTCTATTGAATTGATGTCTTTTTTTTGATGGGCTCCAGCGCCAAGGCCATACCTCAGTGTGGTTGCACTCTAAAGCCTGGAGGCAAGTGATCTTAACCTTTTTAGGACAGTTCCATAGGTTTCTTCTAATGAAGCGAAGGATTGTCTGGACTTCTTTGTTTGAAATTACTGTGTTGAAGGTCAGTCACATTATTGGAATTGATGCCTAGGTATGGGGTACTTTCTTAAAATTACAAGGTCTCCCCACGAAAATCATACTCCTTCTTTGGTTCTGCATTTCTTACGGCAAAGTTTTAGTGCTGCATTTTAGGGTCTTCATCTTCCTCTTTATCGGGTTACACGGAACGCATATTACTATCCAGACGCCGTGGGGGCAGCGAGTAAAATATATATAAGGGATGCCGGAATGTTATATGCAGGCTTGGTAGTGATCTCGAGAGGTAAATTATTTTCCAGTCAGAGAGTTCTAGGTAGACTGAGTTGGTATCTAATGTCCCCCTTTGGTACGTAATAACTTTATAGGCATCAGCTGTGAAGTGCCGACTCGAATGAGTCGTTCCTATGCTGAAGTTTATCAAATTGACTGGGAAATCCCCCTATGAATAAGATAAAATTGGCACAATCTGGCAATTCGACGCCTTTCTGCCAAACTCTCCCAACCAAATCCTCAGCATTTAGTAACACTAGACTTGCGGCAGTAATCATTGACTGCAAAGCGCGCAGCCTTCCTTTGAACTCTGTCAATAGTCTTTCTATATTGGTCTGGTATGGGTCGGGAAAACGCAGCAGCATACTCGAGATGGGGGCGGACAAGAGGCCTTGTACGCTTTAATCTTGGTATCTTCCGCATTGGTGGAAGTCTTTGAAGAAGCCGCGAATTGTGTGGCTTATTGACTATACGGCGGTAATTTGAATCCCAAGTGAGGTCGTCAGCTATTGTAACGCCAAGGTATGTGTGTTCTTGAAACCTGAAACAAGGGTCTCAACAAGCATGGTGTAGTCTGGCTAATTTTTGTTCTCGTAAGTCCAATAGACATGGGTGTGACACTTTTTGGATTAAAAGGTCATTTCATTGGATGCCCAGTGGCAAACCTGTAAAACCTGGGAGATTGCACAATTCATGGTTATTAGTGGACATTTGTGTACAATTACATGCCGCGAAAGGCGCCGGTCGCACTGGTAGACCCGCCCGAAGTCATAATCTAAATTAGGAAAAGTAAGTGCCCCAAACAACTGTCCCGTGGGGGGACTCATGAAATAACTTTGGCCACTTGGAAGGGAATCCCCATTTATGACAACCATTTGAGGCCCAATTGAGTCAAGAACATGTGATCATAAGAAGTGTTTATAATCGTAGTGTAATGTTTGATTCAGGCGCTCGTGAGCACACATCAAAAGCATTGGGAAAGTCCAAACTTGCAGCATCAATTTTGTTGTGAGTTTTCAGTTCCCTCCATCCAATCATTAAGCTGAAGAAGCTTGGGTAACACATGAATGCCCCTTCGGGAATCAATGCTGCAATGGCGTCAAAATCGTGCTGTATCAAGGTGTTTACTGAATTGAGAATGAAGATAGGTTCAACATTTGCAACATGTGCAGTAAGTGATAAGGGCGATAGTCTCAGGGTTTCCCTAGACAACGGTTGTAAATAAAAGCTTGACATTAGCCAGAAGCCAGTCCTGGAGCGTCCCAGTGTCAAGAGATTGTGGAATAAAGACGTTAGAACTGGCAATTTCTTGCTGTTGCATTAAGCATCAGAGCTGTGATATCGTCTGGCCCACAGCTTTACTACTATCAAGGCTCCTAAGAAGCTTAAGCACCCAGTCACTTCTGATTGTGATATTGTCCATAGTGGGATAATTACTAGGAGTGAACTGGGATGGTATTATCATCTTCAATAGTGAATGAACCCAATGAGGTTAAATGATTGGCAAAGCACTTGCCTTTTCGGAGTCGCAATGAGAAGTTTGGAATCCTTTTTCAGGGGGGAATGGGAAGTATCTACCGCTGCCCTAATGTACTCCAGAAAGCCGCGGATTTGTTCAAAGACTCAGCCATTTCCTCGGCCATTATCAAACTTATGAAGGTTTTTGTAGGGCGTTGACATCAGTCTTCAGATGAATGTGTTACCAAAAAAACACCGGCAAAAAACGAACACGGATTGAAGTGTTAGTTGATCAGGCAAGTAGTGTATAGTATGAAAAAACCAGCGTCCTAACCGGACATGAGGGACGCATGATATCTGGTTTGGTGAAGAAGTTTGACCGTTAACGGCAACAAGTAGAATCTGTTGTGGAGGAAAAACTGTAAGCCAGTCGGCTAGATGCCCCTTTATGTGGAATTATAGTTTAATTTTATGGATGAGGTGTCTATGCGAATTTTATCAAATCAAATGCTTTAGTAAAGTCCAAAACTGCAACATCTACCGTATTATTACCCTCTAGGTTCAGCAATGTCATCCATTGCAGAATTGCGACTCGGTGATCTTTTAGCCCCGAGCCCGTTGAATGTAGACAGGGATTGGTATGGGCGGAAGATGTGCAATTATATGGATGTGGACGATGTGATCAAAGGACTTTACATGTTGTGATGTAGCGCGAAGGGTCTATAAATTCCAGGGTCGGACGTCACTGTTTCTTTAAAGAAACCGCATATTTTCCCTATCTCATGTTACTGGTAAATTCCTGTATCAATGGAAGACTGGAACAAATAAGTTAAACAGTGGGGCCAGTTCCGGGGGCCAGTTGTTCGGCTGCCATTTAAGGAAACCACTGCTGGAAGGCAGTCAGATCCGTGCCTTTTGATGGATAGGGTCAATCAGTAGTTTCTATCTCGTAGAGATATTCAGTGGAGAGATATTTCAAATGGGGCGACTCCATTCTGGGGGTTCCACAACCTAGGGGTGAAAACACTAACAAATTGCTGTTTAGTACCTCAGCCTTCATTTTACTGTCACTGATAATAGGCCGTATTCTCAGGTCAGCAATTCATGTGTCTTATTGCAGAGGCTTTTATGTGGGACCAAATTTCCTCGGGATTGATTCCAGGAGCTTCCGGGGATTGCCAAATATATTCTTCGTAATACTTGCCTAGCTATGCGAAGAGTTGATGAGGTAAGCTATATTAAATCTTGCAGAGATTATCATAATCATGGGGATTTTGTTTCCTATACCGTTGTATCTTCGCGTCTAGTTTTGTTTGTGGTGAACCATGAACACAGTACCTTGCACGGGTAGTATATGAGGAAATTTTTCATAGTTACTTTTATGCCCCATAATAGCCTCCCATTTTATTAGTTTTGTCCTTGGAAGTCCATTGGAAACTTCAGTAAATGCTTCAAGTCCCGTGATTGCACAAACATACATTAGCTTTGTCTCTTTGGATGACTTTCTACGGACTATTCGCTTGATTGAAGGAGCAAAGTTCAGGTCCAGTTCAACAATATCATGGTCAGCTATTGAATCAAAGCGCTTCTACATTTATTTCGCTGCTAGGAAATCATCACAGAATTCATTTTAGTTTCATCTAGGCGGCCGACGGTTAGACGCTCAAACCTATCAACTAGATTCGTGAAATTCCTCAGCAACAGCTCCCCAGATTTGTTTGGGTGGAAGCAATTGAGATTAAGTATCTTGCCCAGGGACACAAAACGTTGATAAATGTGGGGCTTCGAACTAACGGTATAATGAGTCTGCGCTTGCCCTAAACCACATGTGATAGCAGGCTGTGGATAGGCAATAGTTCGGCAACCACTGCTCTTCACCAGTCACCGTCAGCGATAATGGTGATGCCGTACGTACGCGAAGGGGCCGACGAACCCATGGTGTAAAAACTCGAAATGAGGTATCTGGGCGTCAACGAGCATACGAGACACTTTCAAGGACTCCTTAGATAGATGGATCGTAGATGCCGACCGTGCAATACTTCGAAGATGCGCATAGCGACGGGTATTTAAAATAACATGACCCTGCGTAACCAACGTACGGTGAGTCTCAGCCTCTACATATAAAAGTGTTTATGGACTACTGCAAACGTTGTTGCTGAAAACCTCGACAGCGGGCCTGACATAAGTTTCGCTCAAATTGTCTTTGACTTATTTAAAGCTTAGTGACATGAAGCTCCTAACAGAGTGTGATAACAGCGACCAACTTCACCTCAAGGGTAATTAACGAAGAAAAACGAAAGGAATGTTTCGACGATGAATTGCTTATGTAAAACACATCCCAGGTCAAAATTCCAGTTGACCAGCTGAACGGTTTCAATGCGAACCAGTTGAATCCAGTGATCCCAGTGAATGTCCAGTGAATCAGTGATTCCGTGACCGGAAAATGGAACAATTTTCAACGAGGGTTTATGACCAGTGAACTCAGTGAAGACCCGTTACAAAACAGTTAAACAACAGTTGAAACCCAGTTAGTTCCGTCACGAAAATGGAACACTTTCAATGGGATCAACTGGAATTGACCTGTGATGGGTATATTCCAGCAATGTCAAGAAAACTTTACAATGCTTCAAGTCGGGCAAGCCATCACCTTTCAACCTTACAGGGTGTATATATCAGTACTACTGTAGATTCTCTTTCCAGTACAGATCTCCCAAGTGTCATCTGCATACGAACACAATACCAGCATCAACCCCTCACTGGGTTCAGCTAAATCAATGGGGATTTTCGGAGTCACCTGAAGCCACTCACACTCGCTAGCTAGACCACACGACCTTCTTTTTACTTCCAGCTTTTGTCCTGCGACTTTGTTGATATTGTTCCTGTGACCAAGCACCTTGTTTACCAAGTACAACATACCCTACTATTGAGTGATAGAATGATTGAAGATATATAAGATAGAACTCCAACTTATTCCATAACAATTAACCTAAAAACTTCAAAGTCACTGGACATGCCAGCAACGAATTACAATTCCTCTTGGACCTCTATACAAACAATCTAACAACTTGCAGAAAAAACAAAATTGACAGGAAAATTGTCGCTTCAATTAAACATACAAATCCAGTCAACCTCAGTTAGCAACAAATGGCTCAGAGCGAACGATAAGGGTTCTGAACAGAAGCATCACAACCACGCCAACGGACCACGGGCAACCCACAATTTACGAACCCACCCCCCCAAACCCGTCCCTAACCAGCCAGAAAAACCTCAACAAACCACGAAAGCCGATAACCCCGAAATTCTAGTTGTTTTAAGAAACAAAGTGAATACGTAGTAAAATAAAAAAGTAAAGTGTTCAAGTGTAACAATGTTGAATAACCCAATCACAGATGTTTAAGGACTTCTAGTACGTACGTTAAGTGTTTATTTATTTTGATTCACAACATATCACCAGAGTTACATGCCAACGAATTGATTTCAGCACACTCTTTCGCGGCCTGATTCACTTATTGCATATCGGTTCCTTTTGGATTTGACCAATATTTAGATTTGGATTTGAAACACAGACGAATTTTCCTTCAATTTGTTTAGTATTAAATTAATCCTTATCCAAATATCTTCAAATAAAAACAAGTCATGGGCTTGTCTTCAACTTAATTTTCTTCTGATGACGATTTGTGAGCACGAGAAAAAACAAAGCTCCACGGCCGCCATATTGATTTCAGCCCAAATTTCAATTAATTTGCAAGTTTTGTTGCATTTTGACACGACGAATTTGTCTTCAATTTTTTCAGGACCACAAGTAATTCGATGACAATTATCTTTCATTAAATACAAGTAAAGCTGTCTTTTTTGAATAATGATGGTTATATTTTTTTGAAAATATTAGATGGATTGAGCCGTCTATGTACACAAAACCCTGTGAGCGGGCCCCAGATAAATAGAAGCCAAAAGTAGTACATTAAAATAATAAAAATAAAAACACTTTTGATTTATTCGATATAATATATCATAATGAAAGAAATTGACAACATGATAAAGAGACATATTATTCACAAGATACAAACCAGAAAGATACAATCATAAAAATATATAGACTACAATGTGTCACCATATGAAACAAAAAATTTTTTTTCAGACTAAGGATGACCCTTTAAGCCGGTTTGCTTCTATAAAAAAGCAAAGACTAATCTAGAACAATACGTCATACAAAAAATTAAACATACAAATTAATATAGACTAGTGTATTGGCGTATGAATCTGAACAACGAGATTGAATTGAGACTGGGACCCGCCCCATCCGACGCTCCGTCACTCCGTCATGCACAACGAGGTGCAAAGCGAGCAATCCCCAACCGGTGCACCGAGCCCGTACGCCCCGTGTGAAAATACATAATCCAGTGTACAAAATAAGCAATGAGACATCTGCAGCATGGATAGAATATTTTCAAGAAAAATAAGAAAATACCACCCGCACCCATCCCCACCACCAAAACCCACCCCCGAATCCCACCCCAAAACAAAAACACCCCAGTGTGCTGCAGCGCGGCATGAAAATACAAAAGGATTAAAACATAAGTTATGAGGGACTCCTGCAGCTTGTTGACCGGTGTTTTTCCATTATGGCAGGAGATATAGTCTCCTGGCTCACCAGTCCGGGAACAATGGTGAAACAAATAAGGACAATAGATGCAGTTGACTCTTCATGCAACATAGTTTAAAGTTATGCCGTTGTCGTCTAGGAGCCCGGACTATACTGCGGACATGATTATTCACACCGGTTTTATGAGTAATTGGTTTAGTAGTAGAAGGTTAAATTATTCCATCTAATACACCAATCAACTTTATTGATGTTGGGGACTTGCAAATTAATTGGTACACCGTGTATTATGGCAGGCATGCAAATCTGAAATTCTATTAAAATACTTGTCATTAATAGGGACACTGATCATGAAATATATATGTTATAAACAAGGTTAAGACAAAAGGCTGCTAGCCCTGGACTGCAGGTCAAAAAAACCTATAGAGAAAAGAGGACGGATTTAGATGATAACTGGAATCTTTGTTGAGCAGAATATGTGATAACTGTTTTGAGTACATTGTAATGTGCTCGCGCTGTTTTGAAACCCCACCATACCGTGATGAACATAGAGTAACCAAAGAGCGCAGAACAGATGATTTCTTTAAAATCCATAATTTTACAAATTAAAAATTATAAATAATCATATTATGACAAGTAGTAAAATAAGTAGTAGAATTCATTCTAACCTTGTCCGCGATCAGTAGGAAATATTCATGAGCAGTAACACGACATGTGGATGGGCGCGATATTATAGCCAATCCGAGCATCGCCCACGAGTGATCAATCTTTACCGCTCAAGTATGAGGTTCCAGCATCAGTCCATTAGGATCCTGGCCGTCAACGGTGAGGAACGCTACTGTTACCATATCAATCATCCTGGAATTAACCAAGTGTCAACTGTATGTGATGTAGTTGATAATAAATCTCGTAATTGTGAGCTATATATAGGACCGAGTTCGTGTGTCGTTTTCACCGAAGAAGCATAGGGTTCTGCCCCTACTTACCCAGGAACAACCGGTCCTAGACGGAGGTCGCGGCACCGGCGTCCCGCTACAAATTGGGTCAGAACGTGGGATCTAAGTGGAGCGACCACTTATTGATGGAGAGACGATTACATTGGCAGAAGGAGGTGATCCGAAAGGTGACACAAGTGACGACATAGAGTTGGAGAGGGGGGGACGTCAGGGATATCCAGATCTATGATTGGGACTAGGCGGAGAAACAGTGATGGTGAAGAGTGAGAAAAGCAAAGAAGATGAGAGATGGAGACTAAAGGCGCAGGAGTGTGCGGAGGAGATGAGTTGAGGAGGACACGGCATATCCCGGAAAGGTCAGAGGATGAGAATTACGGCGGAGAGTTACGTGAAAGGAGGAATTCTGAAAAGAGGTACCACGGTGAGTAGTGAAGTGATCAGAGGACCAAGAAATGAGGTTCGACTTACCAAGAGACGCGGCAAGATGCGCCGGATTTGGAGGGAGAGCAAGTCGTGTTAGACCCAAGGAGTACACCCGTGGAGAAAGAGGGCCGATGAAAGAGGAGCGACGGAGGGAAAACTGATGGAGAAGAGAGTAAAGAGGGTGGAGGGCGAGGGAATAGGAAGAAGGCAGAGGGAAGGGAAGTGGAGGAACAGCGCGACAGTTGTGAGGAAGGAGAGCGAAGATGGAAGGGCCAATGGCGAAAACTAAGGGATGGAAAGGACGCAAACCCAAAAGATGGGGCAGCCAAGGCGAGCGAACCAATGCGTGCGGAGATGATGAGGACAGTGGGAGGAGATGGACCGTACGAGGGATGGCACGTCAACTAGAAGAGGAGAGGCAGAAGGTGAAAGGAGGATCGAGACGCGTTCAAGGAGAGGAGCGTCACCTAGAGGAGGAGAAGAAAGAAAGTGAGCCCTGAGAGAAGACTCAGAGAAATGGAGGGGACTGGGCAGGGGCGATTCGAAAGTATGCAACAGAAGAGAAGAGAGAAGGAGCAGTGAGAAGGAGGAGGATGATATGCTGGATAGAGAGCGGCGGTGAGGCGAACGTGAAGGGCGTCACAGAGAGGGAAGGAAACATACGAGCCGACTATAAAGTAACACAGTGTGATTTGTCGGAGGGTGGCGTGTCTCAAAACCCGGAAATGCAAGAGAGGCTCAAAGAACCCAGAGTGCGGAGGTATTGAAGTGGGACCAGAGAGCCAGAGAATGGAAGAGAGAGAGATCAAGGGAAGATGGCGGCTAAAAAAGGAGGAATGGTGGAGCAAAAGAGATGCGCCAGGCAGATCAAAGGAGAGGAAGATCGCGATATCATTGCACGGTTGATAAAGGAGAAGGAGGAACTGCAGAGACTCTGCGCGGAGCCAGGGGGGGTGCGGGGGTCCGGGGGGGGGGGAGGGAGCGTCAACGAATTTAGACGAGAGTGAGGCAAGAGCCCGCGAAGCCGAGGGGTGTGAAAGATGGTTCCACATTAGCGAGTTGAGGGCTTATGGAGGGGATGAGGAAGATGGAGCACGACCAGCAGTGGTGAGTGGGAAACAGTTACAGTCGGGAAGGATTTGACAAACTTTGCAATTCTTTCACTCCTGAAACTTGGTGTCCACTCACCACTGATGGTCGGGCTCTATCCCCTCATCCCCTACATAGACATAATCGCTAATGTGGAACCAGTGCTTTCACACATCGGCTTCGGGTTTGCCTCCTCTCTTTAATATTCGTTGATTGACGCTCCCTCTCGGCCTGGCTCCGCCGTCTCTGCAGTTACTCCTTCTCCTTTATCAACCGTGCAATGATATCGCGATCTTCCTCTCCTTTGATCTGCCTGGCGCATCTCTTTTGCCCACCATTCCTCCTGTTAGCCGCATCTTCCCGCGATTGATCCTCCTGTTATGCTGGTTCGTGGTCCAACCCAATACTATCGCACCTCTGGGGTATCTTGAAGCCTCTTGCATCCGGGTTTTGAGACACCGCCACCTACGACAAATCACACGGTGTACTTTAACTAGGTTCGTGGCTCGTATGTTCCCTTCTCTCTTGATGACGCCTTCCCGTTCCGCTAACCCGCCGCTCTCTATCAAGCAGATCAGCCCTCATCATTCTAAAACTGTCTCCTCTCTCCTCTATTCCTTGCATACTTTCGAATCGTCCCTTCAACAGTCCCTCCATTTCTCTGAGTCTTCCTCTCAGGCGATCACTTCTTCTTCCCTCATCTAGTGTTGACGTCATCTTCCTTGACGCGCCTATCGATCCTCATTTACCTTCTGCCTTCCTCTTCTAGTTGACGTGCCCCAATCCCTAGGACCACGTTCCATCTGCTCCCACTGTCTCATCATCTCCGCACGCATTGGTTCGCTCGCCTTGAGGTGCCCCTCTTTGGGTTTCGTCTTCCTCAATCTTAGTTTTCGCCATTGGCCCTTCCCTCTTCGATCTCCTTCCTCCCACTCGCTCTGTTCCCCACTGCCTTCTCCCGGCCTTTCTTTTACTCTTTCCCTAGGACCATCAAGCTCTCACTCTATTCTCCATCAGTTTCCTCCGTCGCTCTCTTTATCGGCCTCTTTCTCTACGGTTGTATTCCTTGGGTCTAACAACGGACTTTGGCTCTCCCTCGCACATTCTGCTCAGTCCTTGCCGCCGTTCTGGTAGTCGATTAACTCAATTTCTTGTCCTCTGGATCAGTTCAATACCTAATCCGTGTGGTACTCGTTTCAGAAGTCCTCTTTCACGTAACTCACCGCCGTAAGTTCTCATACTCTGACCTTTCCGGGATATGCTCCGATGTCCTCCTCAACTCTATCTCCATCATCACACTACTGCTCCGGAGTCGTCATCTCTATCTTCTTTCGCTTTTTAGCACTCTTCACCCTCACTGTTTCTCCTCCCTATGTACCAATCATTATATCTGGATATCTCATGATCGTCTCCCTCTCCAACTCTATGTCGTCACTTGTGTCACCTTTCGGATCACCTCCTTCTGCCAATGTAATCGTCTCTCATCAAAAAGTGTCGCTCACACAATTAGAATCCACTCTGACACCAATTTGTTCGCGGGACGCCGGTTCCGCGACCTCCGTCAGGACCGGTTGGCCGGGTACGTTATAGGGACATGAACCTATGCTCTTCCGTGAAAAACGACACACGAACTCGGCAATAATAGCTCACAATCTAGATTTATTATCAACTACATCACATACAGTTTACAGCTTGGTAATGTACGGATGATTGAATAGGGTCAAGAGAGTTCCCACCTGTGACGGCCAGGATACTAGGGACGAGATGAGGGACCGCAGCTTGAGCGGTAAAGATTGATCACGCGTGGGCAATGCTGATGGCTATAATATATCGGCCCATCACAGGTATAGTACTGCTATGGGGGGGGGGGGAAATTTTTTTTTGTAAAAAAAAAGTTCTACGAGCGCGGCAGGTCTTATGATGGAATTACTACTTACTAATTTTTACTACTGTCATAATATTTATTTAAATCTCAATCCCGTTTCAAAAGTTTTAAAGAAAATCATCTGTGCTGGCTCTTGATGACTCTATTTAATCACGGTATGAGGGGTTCAAACAGCGCCGAGCACAAATACCAATGTACTCAAAACAAGGTTATCAGATTCATTCTCACACAAAGATTCCAGGATCAATAAATCCGTCCGATTTTCAATCTCTAGGGTTTTTTCTGACAGGCATTCCAGGGCTAGACAGCTTTGTCTTAACCATGTTTATAACCTATCTATTTCATGATAAGGGTCCCGATTTATTATGAAAGAATTTTAATAGCATTTCCGATTTGCATGCATTGCCATAATACACGGGGTAGCCATGTAGTATAATTTACAAGTCACCAACATCAATAAAGATGATGGTGTGTTATTTGAAAAGATTGGGAAGTAATTTCTTCTAATACTTAAAGCAATTACTCATAAAACCGGTGTGAAAGAATCATGAGTCCGGCAGGTATCATAGTCCGGGCTCCATACGGACTGACAAACGCGAATAAAGCTTGGTGAAATAAAGTTGCATGAAGAGTAAACTGAATCGATTGCCTATTGTTCACCCTTGTACCGGACTGTGAGCCCGGAGGACTATTCTCCTGCCCACACAGGTTTCACAAGCGGTCAGGAGTCACGCATGAACTTAATGGAGGTAATCTTGGGATTTCAATGCACGCTTTGCCAGCACACTGGGTGTTTTGTTTTGGGGTGGGGATTCGGGGGGGGATGGGGTTTGGTGGTGGGGAGGGTTGGCGGGTAGTATTTCTTAATTTTTCTTGAAATATTTTAGACATGTGCAGATGGTTGCGTGCTCATTTTGTACCATGGATATTGTATTTAACAGCGGGCGAGCGGCTCGGTGCACGGTTGGATTGCCGCGACTTTGCACAATCGTGGCATGACGGAGTGAAGTGCGCAGTCGGATGGGGGGCGTTGTTCCAGTCTCAATTCATATCGTGTCAGAATTCAATACGCCAATACACTAGTCTATATGAATGTAGTTAATAACTTTTTGTAGACCGATTGTGCACCTGATTAGTCTATTGCTTGTTTTATAAGAGCAAAACTGTCTTAAAAGGGTCATCCTTAGTATGATGTCATATGTAGACAATCTGTAGTCTATAGTCTTTTAGATTGTATAATTTCTGGTTTTATCTTGTATATATGTCTATTTTATCAGTATGTCAATCTTTAATGATGAATATATACGAAATAAAATCAAAAAGGTTTTAATTTTTATTATTTGAGGTAACGATCTTTTGCTTCTATGTAATCTGGGGCCCTGCTCACGGGTGTGTGTTGTACATAGACGGCTCGATCATATTAAAAAAGACAGCATGTAACTGTATTATAGAAAGAAAATTGTCATTAGAAATTATTGTGGGCTGAAAAAAATTGAAGACAAAAATCGTCGTTTCAAAATGCAACCAAAACTGCAATTAAAGAAAATTGGCTGAAAAATCCAGCTGGCGGCCGTGAGCTATGGTTTCGGTGGCTCACAAAAATAGTCATCAGAAGAAAATTAAGTGGAAGAAGCCATTGACATGTTATTGTGAAAGATAAGGGATAAGGAATTAATTATTTAAGACTAAAAAAAAATTGTGAAGGAAAATTTCGTCTGTGGTTTCAAAATCCACCAAAAATATAGGAATATTGGCAAAATCCCAAAATGAACGATATGCAATAATGATCAGGCCCGAAAGCTGTGTGCGAAAATCATTTGTTGAGCAGGTAACTCTGGTGATAGTGTGAATAACTAAATTAAAACACAATTAAAACGTAAGACTAAGTCTTTTAAACATGCTGTGATTGGGTAGTCAACAGTGTTAAACTTGGACCCACTTAATTTGTATTTAATACGGAGTCACCTTTTTTAAAACCAACTAGAATTTCGCGTTTCTCGTTCTAGGTTGATTTTGCTGGCTGTTAGGACGGTTGGGGCGGGGGGGGTATGGTAAAATTGCGGGTTGACCGTGGGTTCATGTTGCGGTGGTTGTGATGCTTATGTTCAGAACCTTATCGGTCGCTGTGTGTGAGCCAGTTGTTGAAAATGAGGTTTGGCTGGCTATTTGTATGTGAATGAAGCAGACATTTCTGCAACTGCAAGTTGTTGAGATGTTGTTAGATGTCAAAGAGGAATGTAATTACGTTGCCGCCTGTCCAGGGTGACTTGGAAGTTTTTAGGTAATTGTTGACGGAATAGTGGGAGGTATATATCTGAATATCTGTCTAATCATTATATCACGCTATGTAGGGGATTGTGACTTGGTGAAAAAAAGGGCTGGTCACGGAACCAAATATCAAAAAGTGCGCGGAACAAAAGAATGGTACAAGTAAAAGAAGGTTCGTGTTGTGGCTAGCTAGAGGAGGTGAGTGGCTTAGGCGACTCCGAAAAATCTCAGTGATTTAGATGAACCCAGTGAGGGGTGATGCTGGTAGGGTGTCGCGATGATGCAGATGACACTGGGAAAGATATGACTGGAAGAGAATCTACATAGTACTGATTATACCACACAGTAAGTGGAAAGGTGACGGTGTCAGAACTAAGCTAGCCTGTAAGTGTTTCTGCCAATGCTTGGAATATAACACAATACAGGTCCAAAATTCCAGTTGATACCAGTTGAAAGATTTGTTCCATTTTCCGTGACGTAAACTAACTGGTTTAAACTGTTTTTTAAACGTTTGTAACTGGTCTAACTGAGTTCAACTGGTCAGTAAAAACATAGTGAAAATTGCTCCATTTTCCGTCACGGAATCAACTGATTCAAATGGATATTCAATGGAGATCAACGGGATTCACGGGTCCAGTTGAAACCAGTTCAGCTGGGATCAACTGTAATTGTGACCTGGAGAGGGGGTTCAATAATGCAATTTCAGTCGCAAACAATTCCTTTCGTTTTTTCTGTCGTTAATTCCCTTGCGGTGAAGATTGATCGTCTGTTATCACAGCTCTGTGGTATGCGTCTATGGTCAACGAAGCTTGAAATAAAGTCAAAGACCATTTGAGCGGAAACTTAGCCAGGCCCGCTGGCGATGGTTTCAGAAACAACTGTTTGCAGTAGTCAAAAAAACACGATATAGTAGAGTATGAGACCGTCAACCGGACGGTTGTGCGAACGTGGGTCATGTGATTTTAAAATACCCGTCGCTATTGGCGCATATTTAGAGGATTGCCGGTCGCATCGTAAGATGCATATATCGACGGAGTCCTTGAAAGTGTATCGTATGCTCGTTGACGCCCGATAACCTACATTTCGAGTTTTTAACACAATGGCGTTCGATCGAGGCCCCTTCGACGTACGTATCGGCATAACCATGATCACTGGACGGTGAATGGTGAAGAGCAGTGTTGCAGAACGATTGGCCGTATCCAAGCCGATATCACATGTGTTTAGTGGAAAAGCGCAGGACTCAGTAGACGTTAGTTGACGCCCCAATTTAGTCAAGTGTGTGGTCCCTGGGCAAGTACAATGAATATCAATTGCATCGTCGACCCAAACGACATCTGGGGAGCTGTATTTTGCGGGAATTTCAAGATCTAGGGAAGGTTTGAGCGTCTAAAAGGGGCGGCCCCGCCAGATTGAAACTAAACTGATTCTGTGATGATTTACTAGCAGCGAAAGTAAATGTAAAGCGCTTTTATTCAATCTCTGACAATATATAGTCGACTGGACCTGAAATTTGTCCTCAAATCAATCGAAGAGTCCGTAGAAAGTCATCCAAAGAGGACAAAGCTAATTGTAATGGTTGATGCAATCACCGGAATTGATGCAGTTTACTGAAGTTTACAATAGGGATTCCAAGGACAAAATAATGAAAAATGGAGATGCATATAGTGGGCAATAAAAGAACTATGAACGAAAATGTCCTCAGAAACTAAAACCAGTGCAATTACGGTGTGTTCCATGGTTCAACAACGAAACAAAACTAGACGCCAGAAGAAGATTACAACAGGAAGGGAAAACAAAGTCCCTATGATTAGGAGAAAGCTCTGCCAAGAAGTTAATAGGAATCGTAACATCAACTCTTCGCAAGCTAAGGCACGTATTACGAAGCAAATCTTGGCACTCCCCGGAAGCTCCGGAATCAAATCCGAAGGCATTTTGGTCACACATAAAAAGCCTGCAGAAGAACACATGAATTGCTGACTGAAGGAATACGGAATATTATCAGTGACAGTAAAATGAAGGTGAGGGTACTAAACAAGGCAATTGTTAGTGTTTTTACCGACGAGGTAGGTGAAAGACCCAGATGGAGTCGCATCCGTTGAAGATATCTCTCACTAAATATCCTAAAGGAGTAGGAACTACGATTGAACCTGATCCATCAAAAGGCATCGGATCTGACTGCATTCCAGCATGGTTCCTTAAAATGGCAGCCGACGAACCGACAAACGCACCCGGAAACACTACACATACATACGTTACACATACGGGACATTCGCACCCTCGCAAGTCCCCCTCGCTTTTTTCAAGCCAGTGGGATAAAAAATGACTGGGTGTGGCTTTAACGCACATTACTATTTGTGGGTGCGAGAGACCGTATAACTATATTACTTGGTGTATGATATTAAAGTTAATAATGATATGGCAACGTTCTACCTCAATTATTTGTTTAAACCCGTCCAAAAAATCATTCCTTAACAGGGAACGGTAGTGCAAATGCGGTGTTGGTACATTCCAAAGTGGAAAACAAATTGTGGTACAAAATTCTTTTTCATACAAAAGTAGTGTGTTATGGAATGTTATTTCGAATGAATTCAGTTAAAGGGTATGGCCCATTTATTTTTTTTTTAAGGGGATATGAAGTTTTCATATTATAATAGATTGCCTTCACTCCCAAACCCTATCTGTAAAGTTTCGCACCAATATTTCAATCGTTTTGATGCGAGAGCTAAACACGTGATTTGTAAGCCTCATAGAGTACTGTATAAAATTAATAATTTGGTCGGCCAAAATGGGGCACATTTTAATTCACAACTTTCCTACACCAAAAATGCTTTGGTTCTAAGATTCACAGGGGGTAAATGAGGAAAAATGTAGTTTCTTTGATACCACAATTTGACCACTTCCGTTTTTAAAATCTGGGGCTTCTGGGGACGAGGCTATAGCGATTGGACCTTTTAAGTGAAACTGTAATTTAATAAAATTCAAAAAAAAAAATCAAAGAAGACCTGAAATTCTATACAGTATATGCTTCAATTTATTTAAGTTTTTACTTGTACAGAATGTTTAAATTTGTGCTTATATTTTAAAAAGCAAGGTCTGTAGACATTGATTTCTTTTGTTTCTCTGTGAAATAATTTGCTTGAACTATTTTACATGCATATTGCATTAAATAGTTTGATTTGATATTAGCTGTCGTGTCATATCAGTTTATATTTCTTATGGTCTGGTTTAATTAAGTTTCATTTTATTGTTATTGTAGGGTCTCGTAGTTCCTTAATTGTATTTCTCGGAAGACCAAAATACTTACATATTCTCGATTTATCAAATTCTTTTAATCTTGTAATAATTTGATCTTGCTTAATATTTTTTAAAAATGCCTTCATGGTGTTTTAAATTATGTAGGTGTATATACAAACTCCTTTCAGCGTCATGAGGTAAATGTGATTTTGTTTTGGGATTGAACTCAAGGAATTTGACATAACAAAAGTTACTGGATTAGGATGGCAACACCAGTACGTTTTTTAAGGATGCTTGCAGACTGTCATAATTCATGGTCAACTCATTCCATAATTCAGGTATGCCGCAAATGAAATTAAACTGGCAAAGGTCAAAAACTCCTTTTTAACTTAGAAAAGTAAAATAGATGTTGTTAATTACAGCCTGTCAGCTCTATCAGTAAGGGTCTGTGTTCAACCAATGATCGAGTACCGAGTAAAACATATATTTTGTATCATTTGAAGACTGGTTTTAGAGAGTTCCTATTCTACCGACCACATGCCTGGATTATTTGCCAAGATCATAGTCAGAAAACCAAATTGCCTCCTGGGTTTATACTGGGATGATTCTTTTGGAACCCAGACGGCTTTTGACAGTGTAGTCCAGTTCGATCCTAATTTATAAGGATATCAGCCATGTCCAATCAATCAATCAATCACTTGGTTTGAATCCTATTATCTCAAAGGAAAGCAAGTCGTTGACATAAAAGGCGAAGAATCGGCCCTCTGGAAATCACAGTTGGTGTTCCACGGAAAAGTATCATTGACCTGGTTTTGTTGCAATATGCTGTGATAGCGCTCTCTCTCATTTAGATACCAGAAAAAAATATGGTAATCTTCTCAGTCAAAAGTTTGGAACGTGCATATTTACAAACTGGTTGGTAACAAACCAAATTGTTATTTGCATACGAGTTTAAAAACTGAACTTATTCATTTTGGGTCAACGTAACTTAGCGTATATCTACCTTTTCAATACTGTTTTGGTCATTGTTATTAAAGGATTAGCTCAGTGGCTTGGGTCTTGAACTTGATCAACATTTGGCCGGAGAGCAGATAGCTCTTAAAATATTAAGAAAGTCAATCCAAGGACTAAAGTCTTATATAGAAAAGTTTAAAGAAAATTCATTGTTTGCGCTCTTTGATTACTCTATTTCATCATTGGTATGATGGGGTTTCAAAACGCGGCGATGCACATTAATTACAATGTACTCAAAACAAGGTGATCAGATTCATTCTCAACAAAGATTCAGGGCTAAAAGATCACCCTAGTCGATTTCCTTATTCTTTGCATTGATGACATTGCTAGAAGCCTGAGGGTACAGAAGACGGTAGTGTTGCAGTTTTAGGAGCCTCTTGTACTAAGCTTTGATTTGATAAAGTTCCAACCGCATAACGCCTCAAGCCATAAAATTAAAAAACTATAATGCCCACATAAAGGGGCTCTAGACCGACTGGCTTAACAGTTGTCCTCACAAAAGAATGCTAAGTGTTGGCCGTTAACGGGTCAAACTGTCTTCACCAAACCCAGAGTTATCAGGCGTCCCGCAGGGTACCGTGTTAGGACAGCTGTTTTTTATACATATAAACGACTTGCCTGATCACTACGAAACTTCAGCTTGTCGTCTTTTTGCGGATGATTGTTTTTCGGATACAACCTACTCATCTGAAGAACTTATGTCAACCAGGCCCTACAAAAACCTTTCCTTCATAATTTTGAAAATTGCAGAGGAAATGGCTGGATGTCCTTCAACCCTAAAAAATGCGCACTAAAACTTGCCCGCTAGAATGCCCCCAAGAAGGAGTATGATTTTCGTGGGGAGAACCGGGTAATTTGAAGAAGTATCACCACATACCTAGGCATCAAACTGTCCATAATTTGGACTGTAGCCTTCAGACACAGTATGCAAACAAAAAGGCACAGAAAATCCTTAGCCTCATTCGAATAAACCTATGGAACTGTCCTAAAAAGGTTAAGATACTGTACCCAGGCTTTAAGTGCAACCACAACCTGGAGTATGCCGTGTGGCGCGGTGGAGCCCATCAGGAAAAAAAACCTCAATTCAATAGAACGGATCCAACACAGCTGTCTAGGTTCTGTAAGAAAAAGGAGATCGGAGTTGTCCACTAAATTACAGAGCTTGTTGGAATTACTCTTGAGGATAGAATGTAACAGTGTTATATGACCTCCATTTTTCTGATTAAACTTTTAGAAAATATTATTTCTCTAATTTTATTTTAGAAAAATATTTGCGTTCTCAAGGAAAAGTTACTTTGTTTTCTATCAAGAGAGCAGGGGAATCTCCCTATTTTTTTTTAATTGCAATATGCAACCTGTTGTTGAACCACTAGACTAGGTGGGGATTTCCCAAGATGTAAACTTCGAAACTGAGTCAACTTGTTTATGGCATTGAGATGGACCCCTTGTAGAATCTAGGGAATTTCCCCCCAAAGTTATATGGAAAGGAGTGATTCATATGTGTAATGTCTAATTTTTACGATTTGGGAACTTAATGAAATATTGTGTATATATGAAGGAGAACTTGGGCAGACGAGGGGTCCGCAGTTGTAATCATCTCTACGTATCGTCATAAGCTTAGTTTTATCTACAATAATGGTAGATTGTGCTCCCAGAGTGCCAGGATTTTATTATATCTCAATTCCATGTGACAGAGTTTGTAATTATTCTACTGTCATCTTTGAGCCGAAAGTGCTGGGAATCGAAATAGGATTCCAAATTGTGGACAGATAGAATCGTGGTGATATTCTTGGACTGATATATGTGGAATATTAGGTTCGTCGAGGAATTTTTTAACCTTGTCGTCTTTTACTGGCTGACAAAAGTTATTATCAGGACTGAGAAGATTCCAATGGGATATTACTGAAGGATTTATAAGCGTGACTTTTTGCATGCTGTCATTTGTTTAGTCTTCGCTTGAGGAGGAACATATCATCGTTACTGCAACCGCTTCTGTGGATATTAGTGGACCGTCTTGTTTTACAATAAGTATAATCTTACAAAAAATTGTTTGTATTTTAATGTAATGTTGTTTTGACATAACCAATTCCTTGAACGCATTACAAATCATTAAAATTCTGTTATATTGTATAAAAATTTACGAATACTTGTGCACAAGGCCATTTATATTTGTGTTTGAAAGGTATTTCTGACCTTAGAACGTCTACCGACTCATAAAGAATTGGGGGCTCGGCCTTGGGAATTGGAACTGAGATAAATTTGAGCCTTATTGTTCAGAAGTACACCATTTAAATATGTGATTAATATTGTAAATCATTGTTGCACAATTTTTGGCATACAAAATTTTGTGTATATTACATGTACTATCAATTGTAGTTTTGGTTTAATTTATATATTGGTGTTTGTAAGATACAACCACAATGGAGTTTTGATCCCGAAGTGTTCATAGGGCACATAACTTGGGAGAAGTTTTTGATGAGCTGAGAAGCCTGAGTTTAAATGAACTAGCCAGCCATTTAAGGACCTTTGGGGTGAGCAAAACATGCTAATAGGTTGGGAAAGCAGGGGTCATGCGACAATAATTGAGTAGGTTGGATAGGGTGTGAATTTGTGTATTGGGAAGATTGTTAAGACTAAATGGTGTAAATCAAAAGTGATACACAATCTACATTGTGTAATAGGATGGAAAGAGGTTCTGGAACAGGTCACAAGTGAGCCGTTAAAATTAAAAGAATTGCAATAAAATGGAATTAGAAAAAGAAAGTTGCAACGCAAATGCAAAAGAAATGGAAATGCAAATTAATGAAACAGAAAGAGATGGAATGGCAAATACAAAAGGATTGGAAAGGAAAAATTGCAAAGAGATGAAACAAGGAATCTGAACTCAGTATACCGGTTAAAAATGAACAACAGCAGCTCTCAGACTCTTCCCAAGAACCTGGTTTTGATGGCGGCGAAAATATTCGCCCTGGTTCCAAAATTTCAGGAACAAGAAGAGACCTAACATATTTATTTTACAAAATAACATAACATATTTATTTTATCCACATCTACATCGTAATAAACATATTCATAAAATATGATATATAATTTTTGGTATCCATGAAATATAATGACGTGAAGAGTACTGGAAAGGTAACGAATCAAGGCCTGTCAGTTTCCAGACTCTGTTTCTATTACTTTGTATTGAAATTAGTGACCTTGTTTATAATTAAATTTAACGACAGAGTATTTTTGGAGTTTTAAACATTTGGTAATGGAATGTTATTCCATTGTTTAACCCCAATTAAGATCTTAGATTTACACTATCCAAGTTTAATATTAGGTATTTGAGAATCTGTTGCATGTCTTGTAATATAAGTGTGATTTTTAGCATATTGTTACCACCATGTTGTCACATGTGGAGGGCACTGGTTGTTGCTGTATTTGTACATGAATGTTCCAATATTATATTTACACCAATCCATTATTTTTAGTTTGGTTTATATTTAGACGAACAAAGGATTGATGCACTTCCTGTAATCACTGTAATCCTCACTTGCTCTCAGTGCATCGCTTTGCATATCGTCAGTTTCCATTTTCAGTGTTGCATGCACTTGCCATGCAGTAATACCATATGTGCTATGTGAGAGAAACAGTGTGTTATAGAGACTAATAAGTGCAGTTTCAGGTAGAAAGTGCTTTACTTTATATAAAATTCCAATACGTGCATGAACATTTCTTCCTAACTCATCATGTGATTTTTCCAGGTTAGAATTTTGGGGTCAGAGAGTGATTCTAAATTAAAAGCAATTAACTTGATTATTGGGTAATATCGATGGGAGATATTCAGAGTTATTAGATTTTGTTTTATTTGTGAGTGCCAAAAAGCATATAGTTTAGTTCTTTTTAAGGGAGTGAAAGTTTTATTGTGTCTTAACCAGTGTTTGTTTCTTATACCATTATTCATTTATGGTATTTAGTGTTGTTAATATCATGAGTGATTAAATTCCAACTATTATCATCTTCTGTCATATAATTAAAAGACAATTCATGAGCAAATTTGGAATATTCATTAACAGAATAAATAAAACCCAAGGGTCCTAAAATAGAGCCCTGTGTCAACCAGTGTCGATAAGGTTTTTAGTGAAGATTTGTGAACTATTGTAATCAAACAAACTGCATTCTGTTTGTTGAGGTAAGTTTTGAAACCATCAAGACAATACCTCTGAAGCCATAGTGATAGCATTTTAGCTAAGAGGACATCATGATTTATAGTATCAAATGCCTTGGTAAGGTCCAAAAATACGCCCAGCAGTTTGTTTTGATTGTTTTGGAAGCCTGAGTAATTTTTTGCACAAGCTTTGTGATAGCCATACTTGTAGAGTGTCTGGGACGATATCCAAGTTGGTTTTCAAAAAGTATGTTGTGTTTGTCAATAATGACATGCTCTGTTAAAACAAGACGCTCCTAAAATTTTTTTGAAATCCAGGTCGAACAGAAATGCCCTATAGTTGTAAATTTATCTTGCTATCTTTTTTAATGAATAGGAATGACTCTGGCAGTTTTAAGTTGATCAGGTACTGTCCTGTTGTTAGTGACATGGTTTTAATATGATAGTAAGGGTAATGCTTAATTCAACGCAGTTCAGGATTTTATAATAATATGGAATGCGTCAATTACCTGACTTTTTTAGCATTAATTATTGATAACTTTAATTACTCATCATCCTCTGTGATGGGCGTAAAGAACAATTGTAGCATCGATTGGAATAGAGAGATAAGTTGAAAAGCTTGTATTAGTATTTTGTATTCTGCTGACTGATTTTGGCCTATGTTAATGAAGAAGTCCATTAAAACATTCAGGAATTTGTGTAGGTTCGTTAATAATTTGATCAATTTAGGGTAAATTCGTTTATTACAAAATCTAGTTTGGTTTTATTTGTTATATTGTTATTATGTGCCAGTTATTTTTAATATTTTTCTGTTTTCTTTATTTATTTGATTTACAAAATAGTGCTTTTTTAGCAGTCCTTAATAGTTTTATTCACTTTGTTATTAATTGTCTTATATTAGTTCTATTTTGTGGGGTTCTGTTATTACGTAATGTTTATAAATCTTACTCTTTTTATTGATATCATTTTAATTTAAATCAATTTAGTTATCCATGGTGATTTTGGTTTGACTTAGATTTATTTGTTTTCTGGTAGTGGTGGACTTTATCGATAAGAATATAAACATTTCAATAAAGTTACTTATAAGCAATGTTGATACATCATATCTTTGGGATAGATTAATCCCAATTAAAGTTTGCAGACTACCTTTTTTTAGAGCTCGGATATTATTATTGAGAAGTCTCTAGCAACTTTTAGTTTTTAGCTTGTATTAAGTCAATTTGATTTTTGGTTAATGTGAAGTTTTGAAGATGGTCGTTATATTTAATATAAGATTCACATTATGGTTAAGATTATTGGTGAATATATTATCTATAATGTGCACTTTTATCCAGTTATACGTGTTGGTCTAAGTATTAATGGTTAGCAGGAATATGAGTAAATCATGTCAATGAAATTAACTTATAGGTTTGTCATTATCTTAAGGATATCTATTTAAAATCACACAATTAAGTAATTATTTTCTTCTCCACAAGCATTTTGTTTAATTATTTGATCAAATGCTTATTAAATATTCATTAATACTATGGTGATGATGTCTATAAATTACACCAGCAATTATGTTTTTATCATTAGGTTTCCTAATTTCCAATAAACACAAAAGCATTCGTAAAGGAACATTATTGCAAACTAATACGTTCTCTTTTATAATTTATATTAATTTGAGACATATAAGAAATGCCTACACCACCGATATGAGAATCCTTCTATTTACAGCTTCAAGTTTATAATCTTTTAAGTTAAAATAATCACGGGCTGTATCATTTTTGAACAACAGGTTTTTCTGCTACAAAACCCATAACTGAAAGTCTGGATTAATTACATTATAAATGGGTCTTTTAATTTATCAAAAATTTTTAGACACATGCTGCGTATATTTAGTATTGAAAAATGAGCGTTGTTTAGGTTAAGGATTTTGATTAAATTCCTCACTGTGTAAAATGTTACAATGCTCATAATGTTATTATTTAACAGCACATTATCATGATTTAGTTCTATATGTTAAAATACAAGTTTACTGACACATGTATGTGCGTCACCATTTTTGGTTAACCTTACACGGTTTATATGAATGTAATCTTCATTTTTGGTGTACCTCTGGGTCTGCAAGACTGCAATTGCACAATCCTATGTTTGTGCTGTTCTGTGTGCCGAGGAGGGTGTTTTTTTGACCAATTGTCAATTGATTTGCGAAGATTTATCACCAACGACTCAGTCCTCTTTTATTCAGGTGTACGTTGTCCCATATAAGTTCCCCTCACGCAAACATCCACTTTCATTTAGAACAGATTTTGTGTGGTCACAAATCTGACAAACCGATGACTTAGGGTTGCAGTTGTATGTGCACTTTCATTCATTTGTTTTGCAACAAGTTTGGCCTTTTTCATCATAGAATCTGGTAGAATCCCAGATAGAATTAGTTTAGATTGGAAACCTTAGTTAGTGTGGTTTCTATAAGGCATCGAGCCATTTGCTCAGCCCCCTCAAAGGATTTACTTGGCTGTTGTGTTTGTCCATGCCTGTAGAATTACAAAACAGGCGATGCTCATTTGTGTCTCCACAAGCTTCTGAATGTCTCCAATTGTTGCTCCACTTTTTGCATACACTTTTGTGTTTCTCTCTGTGGAATCTATTTTCTTTTATTCCTTTTGCACATACTGTTTGAGAAATTAGGATTTGTGCAGGTTTTTTGTGTATTGGTTGGTTAGACATTTCTTTTTCATTTTTTGGGGTGGATGTTCTTTTTTTGGAGTTGTGTTGTTCCTATTTATTGCATTTTTTCTGGGCATAATGTCATTTTGGTGTTGGTGATGATGGTCCATTTATGGGTGTTGATCCCTGTGGTAAGCCATGCCAATGTTGTTGACTGTGTTTTATGTCTTCATGTATGTCTGTTTGTGATGTGTGTTGATCTTTGAAGGCACCGATGGTTAGTTGAAACAGGTACATGTATGACTGATGCTCAACTGTGGTAATGCAATTTCTTTGGGATGCCTGAAGATTTCATTTTGTTTGATTTTTAAGACTTTCCTTCTCAGCCTGTTAAATTCAATTTTGTTTATGTAGCTCGAGTAATTTGGTGCTGGCTTAGTGTAGGCCTGCGTGAGATTATCAACCCTGGGGCCTTTTCATCTTTGTTATTTTTTAGATAATTCGATTAGCCTGTGTTAGGCTAGATTATTTGATACCCAAAGATTCATGCTTTGTGGAAAAAGTCTCATTTGTTTGTGTCCCCGTTGTAGAGGTTCAAAGTAATGGTTGACATTGCAGTTTGACAGAATTAGTTTGGGTTTCCAAGTTTTTGTGTTCCAATGTTGTTTTTTACCTGTATGAGTTCTACATGTACATGCTGACTAGATTCACTGAAGTGTGAGTTTGTGTCCTTGATGGGCTAATCACTTCCTGGCTGTTGTGATCCTGCTTGAGACATTGGTGTTATGCTGGTATAATGGTTGACTGCTCATAGATAACTGTATGAGGTCATTGATGTGTGCACTGTTCCGCTATGGAGTTGGTGTAGAGGACATGGACATGTAATATTGTTCAAGATGGCTGCTGTCTGATAACAAGACTAGCTATGTTGATAACATCCCTTAACCATTGCTTAGCTCCACAACCTTGAATGTTACGCTCAGGGTTTGTTGGGTTAAGTGTCACGAGCTAGTTGTGCCCATATAGATGAAAGGGCCATCTGTAACAATCCTTTCGTTTATCGTAATGATAGGCTGGCTCATGATTTTGAGTCATCTAGTTGCAAATTTATTGCAGTCCTCACAATCTTTACTTTCCAGTGTGAATGACTGCTTATTCTCCTTGACGTCAACACATCATTACCTATACATCCTTTGTTGGAAATCCCATGAAAAGTTCCAGATCATGTTGAATTGAAGAGGTTGGGCACAGTCAAGTTAGCCACTGCCATTGTTCCTCACTGCTGTACTGTGTTGTATAATCCAAGGTCTTTGCACTGTGTTGTGTTATACACAAACTGCATGCATGGAGGTGAGATTCAGTATTCCAATATCAGACAACTCTCACCTGAGATAGAAATGCTTCATATATGAGGTACATAAAATATCCTGGTTGCAAAGATGAATCCACTGGTATAAATGTATGTATACAAATCAAGATGATAAACTATATTAGTTGACAGTTTAGTTACAAATACTTCTTTACACTTTGAGAAATTGCCAAGAGCTTGAAATGGCCCAAGGACTCTTGTACCTTGTTGCTACAGTCAGTGTTTCTTGGTAAAGCCCGAGAAAATATTCGGCCATGTCATTAACCGATGTAGTGATTAGTAGAGGTTAAGCAGGCAGTGCTTAAAGAATATGAATTGGTGCCAGAGTCATATATACAAAAATTCAGTTGTTTCAGAAAAAGGATGACCAGACCCATTTTGAATTTGCCCGTGTAAGGAACATGTTTGATCGCTTGGCTTATCGCAAAAGAAGTGTGCAAAATTTTGGTCACTTAGGGAGTGTGATGTTTAGTTGAAGATTTCAAACAGTGTCTTCATCCAGATATCAACCCTGGTCATAAAATAGGTACACTAATATGTACCTAATATGAAACTAAAATGAACCTAAATTGTACCTATTTGGTATTTAGGTACTATTCATTGTACTAAAATGGACTATTAGTTTTAGTTTTGGCTAAAGTCAATACCTAAATTGTACCTATTATGTACCGATTTTGAACTTAGAAAATTTTTTAAAACTTGCTAGATACTAAAACGTTACCTAGTCACTCGATTTGAACTTAGAACAAATTTCAAATGCTGTGCTGACCTAAAACTTACATATTTAGACCATATAGAAATAGTTTTTCACATAATGGAGGTACCTAAACTATACCTATTTGGACTTAACTATTTTTTACCATAATGAAGTGTACCTAAACTATACCTATTTGGACTTTAGAAATATTTTTCACATATAAAGGGTACCTACAATATACCCTATTTGTACTTGGAATACTTCTACATTTCTTGGTATACCTTAAGTGTACCTATTTTCCAGACATTCTGCATTCCATTGTCTAACAGTAGTGTACCTAATTGTACCTAACTTGGAATTAAACTGTGGTGCCTCATATTAAAGGTGGGATTTCCTTAGAAACACATTAACATCCATAGTATTTCGCCACAGTTATAATGACAGTTAATTTGAGAGTTGATATGCATTTCAGGTGACAGTTAGAATTTCAATTGGATCGTTGAGCAAGTAAGAAAGCAAAATATGCCTATGGTGTGGTCCATGTAATTCTATTCTTCTTATGGAAGGGATCAGCGCTAGCACATACACATCAAACTGACAGATTACGGTATGTAGTGCAAAGATTTATACTATAAACATTTATATAGTATGTGATTTGTCTTGTTGACAAGCCTAGGGAACCAAATTCAGAAGCTTTGTAAAAGTTCAGATGTCCTATCATGGGTGTTTTGGATATGTTCACTTTACTTGGGTACGGTACTATGGGGCATGCATATCGGCTTGACTTAATATTGTATGTATAAACATGTAATTGCATTCACTTCTATTTTTACATACCTACTCAGACTTGAACATTTATAACCTTGACCAAAAAGAAAATCCTCTTTCTTTTCTTTGGCAGGGCTCAAATAGTTTCAAGCTGTGTGGGCTCATTTGTTAGGTTCATGGTAATTTGAAGAAAGTGATTTGGTAGCCCATTTGGCTACAAAAATATCATTGCTAAATCAATGGTATATAGATGCACCTCGAAACAAATGAAGTTGTGCCGGCCAGAAAGGTGCCAGTTACATTGGCGACTGAGAAACATTATACCCAAGTCTTTCCTTTCAACTTAGTCCCGAAAAATGGAGATTTTGACCTCATCCGACATTGCAAATTAATTTCGAATTTCACTTCACAGAAATGCAGATTTTGTTATTTTCATATTAAACGCACTAATCTTATGAGGCATGGTATAATACACCTATTTTCATCATGACGCGTACGGGGTAGCACAAAACACTATCAGGATCAGCTGGCAAATTGAAAATATATTTTATATGAGGATCATGAAATGCCTTTTTTAAGGAAATTTGATGCATCCAAGTAACAAGGTAGATAAGCAATGTAAATCTCATATATTTAAGGTGAATTTCATGAGCACCAGCACCTTCCATTTTTGTTCATGCTTCATTGTGATATCCTTGAGAGTAAGATTATTCACAAATTTAGGTTGTTCTGAGGCGGGTTTTGATGGTATGAGCAAATTTGTATCGCAGTGCCCCATCTTCCACGTGTGTTGCAATTTCCTGTCTGTTCACAACAAAATAAACACATCTGAAATTTTTAAGTTCTGGGGGAACAAGGCTATGCCACCTTTAACGTACAATTGTTGATATTAAAGGTTAAACAAACGCTACAGCATGTCCCCAAAACAAAAATGCAACACATTGTGCCAGGTGCCATAATATTTTAACTAAAGCATGTCAACTGTTACTTTTTATAAGTTAAAACGGACGTTAGCTATCCTTGGAAAATTTCATCCCAATAGAGTCAATAGTTTTTTATAATAGACCCCAAGCAATCAAGACCCGCAGGCCCCTTTTACTACAATGAGAAAGCGGTAACGCACATGGCACTTAAGATAGAAATGCAAATACCATTTGATTTAAATGAACATTTAATTTCTTATATTTCTTATCACTTATGATTCAACTGATAACGATAATTCTGCCACCACTAAATTTGGCATCCTTAACATAAAAATGTGGTTTATTCCATTACAGTTGATGATTGTTAGGGTGTTGGTAGAATTCTTTCCATTACTTTTCAGCGATGTTAGCTAACAGTCCCTTCTTAACCTTTGTAACAAAGGTCCCATATACTTCAGTTAAAAACTTATGGCACCTGGTACAAAGTATTGCAGTTTTTTTTTGGGGGGGAACTCTCTATGAAATAGGCCAGTGTGGTTCAGATCATATGAAGATCCAATTTAAGGTAAGTAAGGGAGGGAGGTGACTCGGGTGAGGGATGACCTTTTGACATTAATAATTAAGGTGGCATATGTACTATAAAAAAGGCCATCATTTCAGATCATATACAAATCTAACTTTTAGGTAATTGGGGGGGGGGGCAATGCTATGCCCCTTTAAATCCAATTTTGATATTTTAAGGTACACCCATACTATATACCAGTCGTAGTTCAGGAGATATAAAAATCCTAACTTTTTTAAGGTAGTCGGGAGGGGGGAACAAGGCTATCTATGCCTCTTTAATGAGCGGGCAACTTTTTTAGCACTTCAAATGTTTACAGTGGCTGAATCTATGTACTGGTGTAAACCTAAAATGACCTGTTTGTGGAACCCGAAACCAGGTCACTTTAGGTACTGTGTACCTATGATGCTCAAAAAAGGTACTGTACCTAAAATTACCTATTTTGGAACCGCGAAACATGTCATTTTTGTACAGTGTACCTATAATATCCTCAAAATAGGTACTGTACCTAAACCTGTTTTGGAACCTGGAAAACAGGTCCTTTAGGTACACGTGTACCTATTTGCTCAAATTAGGTACTGTACCTAAATTGACCTGTTTTGGAACCTTTGAAAAACAGGTCACTTTAGGTACAACATGTAACTAGTTGCTCAAATTAGTTACGGCCCTAAAATGACTTGTTTTGGAACCCGAAAACAGTTCATTTTAGGTTCGTGGGGTGCTATTAAGCTCAAATAGGTACTGTACCTAAATTGACCTGTTTGGGAACCCAAAACGTCACTTTAACTGTGACTATAATATGTTCAAATAGGTATAGGATTTTCTGTAATAGTTACACTTACTACTTTTTTAGGTACTTGTACCTAAAATGACTGTTCTTCAGGTTCCAACAGGTCATTTTAGGTATAGTAGATTAGTGTCATTTTAGGTATCAGTACCTAATGTACCTCTTTTCTGCCAGGGAAAACACATCTGTGAAAACAAAATTGACAGTTTGCGTGAAGCACCCGTGAGGCCGACGAATTATGCTTTGACTCACAACTAATACTAGTAGGCCTACCAAGAATATACTAGGTACAACAGGTACAACATAGTCTGGTTCTAACCAATGCGTCTCCCATGGTAGCACTCAGTAGGGGAAATCCCAGTCAGGTTCCCATGAAAAGTGTTGAGTAAGAAAGTAATGTGTCTAATCACAAACATGGGATGGGACCCAACTCACAGTTCACATTCAATCACTGTAAGAAGCCAGGACATACAAGGTCAGGGTGTTGGGAGATACATGGCTAGCCACCCAATAGAGCCAAAAGTGAGTCCAAACCAATAGGTTGTAGGCATTTACTTTGAGGTCAAAAGTCATTCTTCTGTCAACAACAAATTCCACAAAAGGTAATTGACATACAGAAAAAGTAAGGGTGACTTTAAGCTTTGTATTGGAGGGATTTGTGTCACCTTCAGGTGATAGTTTAGAACCAAAACCCATTAGAATCATGCTGGACACATGCTGGGGCATCCATGATATTGTGCAGATGCACTTCCATTTGATATTGGAGTTCCACAGGAACTAGTGCATTGAATCAATGGGATAGGTATGGAGTGTATTAGTGTCCCTCTACACAAACTGAATTTGAAATCCGACTTGGTTTCTGGCACTGTTCACAATTGGTGTTTAGACAAGAACTCCACCCAGTAAAAGGGGTATCCATTTTGTTAGGGAATGATTTGGCAGGGTGGAAGGTCCCAGATCCCCTAGTTTCCCCGGTGCCCTGTACCGTGGATACTTTGATGAGGAATAGAACATTTCCCAGCATGTGCAGTAACCAGGTCAATGACCCAGAAAAAAGCCTCACAGGAAAACAGTGAGCAGGTTATGAGTAAAAATACTCATACAATATAGGAAGCGTTGAGGATGACTTGGTTCCAAATTTAGAGGATACTTTCTCTCAAAGTTAGATGAATTTGGAGGTCACCTTCCCTCTTCAGGGAAGCTCATTCCCTGTGTGTAGTGAAAATCCAGCCCCTGAGCCACAAACAAAGTGGACCAGCTGGTAAACAAATGAAAATCCCGCCTCTGATGAGCATGATAGGGTTAGGGGACTGTAAAGGAGACGCCTTTAAGCCATGACAGCTGGTAAATGAGCAGCCCAACGACCGCACTTAGGAATAAGTGAGAGGGCATTGTCGCAACCGGAAGCCGAGCAAATTCCTGTATGTTTCGACAAGCAAACTGGTGTCCTCATGAGAAATGGCGGCCACGCGATGCACTTGTAGATGAAGATTGGAAGGTTGATGCCTCAAATTGCAAGTGCCAAGTCTACCATGGAAGTGATAGGCATAGCCCAGGATAGTCCCATGGCAGGAGACTTAGGTGTGAGAAAACACATGACAGAATTAGGCGACATTTTTGGGTGGTGGCCTACACTCAGAAAAGACGTGTCTATTATGTAAGCCTTGTCACACCGTGTCAAAATTGTTGCAAGGCCCCAATCAAAAATTCCTACTGCTTTCCCTTGGCAACCAATACCAGCATTTGATGAGCCATTAGTAGGGTATTAATAGATTGCGTAGGACCACTTCCCAAATACCAAGTCAGGAAATCAGTATTTACTGGCCATCATTGTGTATCCACAAGATTCCCTGAGGCGTATACTCTTGAGAAATATTAGGCACAGAGTATAGTGAAAGCTCTAACAAAGTTTTTCTACCCTAGTAGGCCTTACAAAATCAATTCAGTCTGATCACGATCACGTTTCATGTCGGTTTGTCTTCCAACAAGTGATGGACCCGTTGGGAATTTCCCAGTACAGTCTTCAGCATACTCACCCAGAATCCCAGGGGGCCCTAGCAAGGTACCACCACATTGAAAACATGATCAAAACCTATGTTTTGAATTTGAAGAGGGATTGGGATGAGGGATTTCGTCTCCTGTTATTTGCTACCTTTCAGTCCTTTGATGTGTTTGGTCACAAAGTTAGGGGACATTGAGCTACTGAAAGAAAGTGGTATGTGTGAAAATCCTGATGTTAATTTTGTTAGACTATGTTCTCATTCAGACACAGGCTCCAAGAGCCACAGAAATTGTCAAACAAAATCTCAAACAGAGTCCAGGCCCCAAAAATGAAAACATGGTATGACAAAGATGCCAGAACCAGAAGATTCAAACCAGGTGACAAAGTCTGGCACTTTACCCAATACAAGGGCATCCTTGCAAGCCGTTTCTGGGACGGCATATGAGATTGAGAACAAAGTGGAGGACCTTGACTATGTGCTCAAAAACACACCAGTTAGACAGGTAAAAGTCGACAATTATGTCACATAAATTAATGATGCTCAAAGCGTATAATGAAAGAGGTGATGACCTAAAGCCTGCATGTGTAATGTCCTCTGAGTTTAGTGATGAGTGTACACATGATGACATCAAAGAGTCAGAACCTGAACTAAACAGCACTGTAAACAGAAATGATTATCGGTGTCATAAATTGCAAAATTCTGACATACTTGCCAATTTAGACAGAAATAGTCCCCTCCCATAAAAAAACAAGGCATCAACAAGGTGAGTGCAAAGAGTTAATTCATGAGGGGGAAAACATATTTCCTTATGTACCCAGTGGAAACTTTCATGACCCATGACATTGATGTAGTTGACTCCACGCCGATAAGCAACATCCTTATAGGGTGAATCCAATCAAGTTGCAACATAACTGAATGAGTGAAATACATGTTAGACAATGGATAGTAGAGCAAAGCATAGGGAAATGGAGCTCCCCATGTATCATGGTTCCCAACCTGATAGTCCGGCAGAACCCTGACTGAACCTAAAAATTTTTATATAGTTTTTTTATGATTGATTTGTATAGCTGGAGGGGTCTCTTTTTAGAATCTGCCGGGTGGACTTTGTCCACCACCTTGAGGTTTTGAGAAATTCAAGATGGCGTCCAAGATGGCCGGCATTACATATTTTCAGCTATAATTCCTTCTATTCACCTATTATATTAACTTTTGGTGTCTTAGTCATATTTTTTTTGGGGTCAGTCAATCATTTAAGACCATTGTTCAAGACCAATGAGGGTTCACATCATGATCAATCCAAGATGGCCTGCCAATATGGCTGCCAATTACATATTTTCAGCTATAAATCCTTTATATTCAACCTACAATAATAATTTTTTGGGTCTGTCATATGTTTTTGGGATCAGTAATCATTTCGACCAAATTTTCATTTCACAAGCCAAGGGAGTGTTCAACATCATGATCAATCCAAGATGGCCGCCAATATGGGGTTTGCCAATATGGCCACCTATAGTGTTTTTTATGATTGATTTGTATAGCTGGAGGGGTCTCTTTTCAGAATCCTCCCGGGTGGACTTTGTTCACCCTTGAGGGTTTTGAGAAATTCAGCTGGCGTCCATATGGCTGGCATTACATTTTTTTCAGCTATAACTCCCTTCATATTCAACCTATATAATAATTTTGTGGTGTCTAGTCATATTTTTTGGGGTCAAGTAATCATTTAAGACCAATTTCAAGACCAATGAGGGTTCACATCATGAACAATCCAGATTGCTGCCATATGGCTGCCAATTACATATTTTCAGCTATAATCCCTTTAAATACAACTACAAAATAATTTTGGTGTCTAGTCATATGTTTTTGGGATCAAGTAATCAATTAAGACCAGTTTCAAGACCACTGAGGGTTCACATCATGATCAATCAAGATGGTGCCAATAATGGCTGCCAATATATTTTCAGCTTAACTTAAGCTTGGATGATAATAAAATGGGTACCTAGTTATGTTTTTGGAGGTCAACCAATCCATTAGAATCAATCACAGGACAATCGAGGGTTCACATCATGATAAACCCTACCAAGATGGCAAACACCCACTCATGACGTGACCACACCGACTCCCCTGGGAGCACAGTACAAAATCCGCCGTTGATGTATGATGGTTAGTTTCGTTTGTCACAGATTTTCGAAAAGTCAACCTGTTCAAAACCGACTCATATCCGATCCCACGGATGATGATTGCAGACGATAGAGTTGGACAATGACAAAATTTGTTAGCCCCATTTGATTTGTTAAAGGGGTATCGGCAAGTTCCCCTCACTGACCCGTGCCAAAGAAATTACAGCCTTTTGTACCGTCCCGATGACCTATACCAATACAAAAGAATGGCATTTGGTCTCAAAAAATTCTGCCGCCAACATTTCAGAGATAGGAACAGGTAGTTGACAGACCATAGAAAATGTGCGCTCATGTCGATGATCTCCTTGTGCACAGCTGAAATGATGAAACATGAAGACACATGAGAAAGCTCCATCAATTATGAGAAATTATCTCAGGCAGGTTTAAACTGTGCATCTGGTGGAAAAGAACTTTTGCAATGCAAATGTCACATTATAATAATAATTATAATAATATATTGGCTTTATAAAGTGCCATTTCATCAGATCACAGCGCTTGTTGCCCCTACTTATTATTAAGCTGCGTTCGGAAATCGTCACAATCATTTCGCTTCATATAGGCGTCGGCAGCTGGCCAAGCGCACAATCTATCAGCAAATTAGATTGTAATATTCCCCATAAAAGCTACCCGAATATCGCTGGTCGACGAAGAAGTGAGGAAGTGCCTTCTGGACCAAGGTGCACAACACATTGGTCACAGCGGGGCTCGAACCCACAACCCTTTGGATCATAGTCGGCAGTAATATCCACTGACCCACGTGTGCCTACAAAAGGGCAAAATTAGGCCAATCACTGCAAAAGTTGACGCAATTGGAAATTCCCCACACCACAGAGCAAAAGAGATCGCATGAGATTCTTAGGTATAGTCGGGGGTATTACAGAAATACTTGTCCAAACTTTCTCGAAATTGAGTGTCCACTGACCAACTTTCTGAAGAACACGCAAAAATTGTGTGTGGTGTCTGTGTCAGAGCAATGCCAAAAAGCGTTTGAGGAGGGAAAATCAAGCTCGATTTGATGAAATCGTGACAGCGCCCCAGTTTGGTTGCGCCAGACTTTCAGAAACAATTCAAGTGGCAGGTGATTGCCGTGATGTAGGCTGTGGCGAGTCTCATGCCAAGCAGATGAAAAATGATGTAGTCATCCTATATGTTATTTCTTAAGTTGACAAACATCAGAAAAACTACTCAACAATGAGCAAATATGTCTTCCATTGCTACTGTCATTGCAAAAACTTTTGCAGTGTATGAGTACAACAGGTGCACCCCATTTTAGTGTACACGATCCACAAATCCATTGACTTTCATCCACAAGATGCAAAAACGAAATCAGAGACTGTCAGGTGTGGAGTTTAACTAACACAGATACGCAATGGAAATAGACATATTCAAAGGAAAAGAAAATGTCTGGCAGATGCCTTGTCCAGAGCTGCCTTAATTTTGTCAGACAATTTAGTATTACACTTCTTTGTAAATATTAGACTGAAAAGAAGCAATGCAAGAACAAACTGAGTGTAAAATTTACCCTCTGTAAACTGTATGTAAATTAACCACAAAATGGTTAAAGGTATGAAAAACCAATTGATTTTGGAAAACTTTATTTCATTCAAATTTTCTTTTTAAGGGGGAGGATGTTAGATGGCCTCATTTTCTGATTCCATTAAACTTTTAAAAAATATTTTTTCTCAATTTTATTTGAGAAAAGCTTCGCACGGGACAAAGTACTTTGTTTCCTTAACAAGAAAGGGGAATATCCCTAGGTTTTTTTGCACGATGCACATGTGTTACAACTAGACAGGTGATTGGGATGATGGGAATTCACCAAGATGTAAATAGAAACTGAGTCAACTTGTTTATGCATTGAGATGAAACATTGCAGAATATAGAATTTCCCCACAAAGTTATGGAAAGTGATGTGTTCGATGTTGTACTGTCTATTTTAGACTGGGAACTTTATGAAATATTGTGTATATATGAAGGAGAAATGGCCCGGAAGAGGGGTCAGCCGTTTGTAATCAGCTATACAGTAGGGCATAGCTAGTTTTATCTACAATATTGTAGATTTATGCTCCACACAGGCTCATTTATTTGTGGTTGAAGGGTATTTCTGCCTAGCGTCTAGGAGACGTCTGAATAACAACAGCAAACAGATCGCGCTGGTGATATATTAAAATTAGGAAGGGGAAATGGTTTTCCATGGACGGACAAACCATAAATCCGCAGATATACAAGATGAAAGCCACACTAGTATGGTATCAGGAATGGTCAGTCAGATTGGACTCGTACAAATTTTCATTTTCCCAAAACATATCAAACTTTGGAACCAATTTTTTTCCCCCAGGGGGGCGCTACATAGTTTCAAGCAAAGACTCCATGTGGCCTTTATTAATCAGCCCTTCTAGAGCATTTGGAGGGGTTAACAAACAACTCTTCATAAAAATTGCAACATCCCACTTCCCATGCGTGTTATGGTCCAAGTTGACTTATTAGGTTTGAATCAGCACAGCGCGGATCATGTAAACCAGAATTAATCATTAAAATTCCAATCATTTGTGACCAGTCACATCAAAAGGGTCGTGGTTAGATTGATGGTGAGAGAAGTCCATTCATTCAAAAGACATGCCAGAAGACGACTGGGTGGTTTGAAGTTGTGGTGTGAAGTCTTGTTGTTCAACGATTTGCACGACCTTCTAAATTCTTGCCTGATGTCTCTGTAATCATATCGATATAGCTGCAGGGTTTTCTACATCAATTTCTCACATGGAAGTCATAGCAATAGATTGAGGATGGTTTGGTCCTTGGCATAGAAGCAGTGGCCAGGTAAGCGAGCTCGAAGGTGGGCAACAATGGAGAAATGGGAGGATTGTCACAATATATTTGATCCTGTGTTTTGTGTTCAGCGCAACAAGATATTATGCACTCTCAGGAAACCTGGTATATAGCGTATCATCAAAGTGATTTGAAGTCCTCCATTTCATGGGCAAGTTCATGTTCAAAATAAATAGAGCTGCTTTGACACAGGCCCAAAGAGGCAGACTTGTATACTTGCAGATGACAGGGCTTACCAGACTAAATGGTGGTAATATAGCCAAGTCCAGTGGTCTTCCAGAGTCTCAGCTTCTTACAGACATGTCTGAAGCTCCTACTGCATGGTATGGTGAAGACGAGGAGAATGGATAAAAAAGTGCCTTAGAAAAAGGGGAAACTGGAAACTATCGTAATACCAAGCTAATTTTCGGTATTTTTTGAATGAAAGTCTGGGCTCCTGGACTATTCTCACCGAGATTAAAATTGCCCCAAATTCAGTGGGGGAACATATTCAAATGACGTCATCAAAATGGCTGCCCAAAATGACTTGTTTAAGCATTTTCTTTATGGGGTACTGACTTCACTCTGTCAGCTTGCTAGACATTAGGGCCCATGGTATGTGAATATACATTTCTCTTTCAATTAAAATATTTATTTTGAGTTATTATACAGACATTACATATTTTAAACACTTAAGAGTGCTTTCAATATGGCCGGGTAAATATTTAAAAAAAAGGAGTTTTACTCCTTTAATAGTAAATATGCAGACAAGTTTCCTTTTACAAAAAAATCGCATTAAATAAACTGCAAATGATGATTTATAAGCGGTATTAGAATGCACTTTTGTTTTAATACAGAATGAAAGACTGTTTCCATAACCGTATTATTATAGAATTTTATAACACTATCCAAGTATCTGTTTATAAAAGAAAGTAATATATGTATCATATATTACAGTATCGGATTGTAACTAATAATGAAGCATGTTTCCGCTAATTAGATGTTTTATTCATTTGTCTCAAATGGTGATGATAGTATTATGTTATATAAAATGCGAAATAGTAAAATGAATCCAAATAATATAATGTAGCATGCGCCAAACGCAACACACACACACACTTGTACAAGCACATGCACACCAGATAATAGAGGCATATAGTTATTACATAGTGTATATAGATCATAAATAACGTGATCTGATAATCCGTTTGAATGTTTGTTTGAATGATATATGTACACGCATTTCCACACATCCAAACAAAGTCGCACACACAATAGTCACAACCCACATTAATGTTGGTGTAAACAAAGGATGCCTTGTTGCAGAGAACGAAGTGACAAGAGTGTATAACGCCGTTAAAAGGTGCACCAATTGACCACCGTAATATGAAAATTTAAGAGATTGGCACCATTCTATGCATGTTACTTGTTGGATGCGGTACTTGTTCACAGTTTAAAGCTTTGAAGGACATAGTTTGTGCAAAATCTGTGCACTACAGGATACATAATGCGCCTTAGAAATCCCAGAAAAGCCTGAGTGCTGGTTTTAATAAATGATTATTATGAATTCGCTTTAACAGGAAGTTTAAAAACATTGGCAGGTTAAAAGTGGGTCGTACACATTGGGTGTCACAGAAGAGGAGTGCTATTTTTTTTAAAGCGATGCCAGACATTTTAACAACACAGGCATAAAAAAATTGTTGTTTGGGTTCGTAACAGAGAAAAAAGATCAGGGTCGGTCCAGTCAGATTTTTTTTTTGTTTTCATCTTCCTAGGTTTTACCCTAAAAGAATACACAGATAATACTATTTAAAGCTTTTTTTCAATGACATAGGCAAGATCTTATTTACTGTTGTAGTTGATTGGTTGTCTTGTTATTTTTCGTCTTTGTTGGTAAAAATTTCTTTTTTTTTAATTGTGGATGTTGAAATAATGGGTCGGTCGGCAGATTTTTTTTATTTTTTTTATTTTTGCTATTTACATAAAACTTTTGAGTCGGCAGGTTTTTTAGGGTCGTCGGGTTACGCCAAACCAAACAATTTTTTTTGCCCAATGGCATTTTGTATACGTATCAATTTAAAGAATTTAATAATCAAAACCACAGCATTCCAGTATTTTAGGTTATAAGTCATAACTCTATATTGTTTAAGACAGGAAAAAATTTAATTGTTGATTTACATAATTAGTACGGTTTTGATAGTTTTCCCCGTGGGAGTTTCTTTGTGCCAAAAATTGTTTATTAGCTTACTTTGTTAATTTGGGTGCTGATTCAAAAAAGTAGGTTGCCATTTTTCAACCAAAGCCTTCCGTAGCCATTTTGGATTTTGAAAATGGCCGCCTTTTTCAGTATTTTTTGTCCATATCTCGGCTTATGGGAGCAACTTAGAAGAGTAAAAATGTGCAATAACCATGTTTGTGATACCCGGGATTCAAGGTAGGCACCGTCTTACTGTAACTGATTGGTTTGGCTGCCATCTTGAATTCAAAAATGGCCGCCATTTTAAATTATGTTATGTCCTATATCTGGGCGTGTGAGCAACGTGGAAGATAAAACTGGTGGTAATACCATGTTTGTGATACTGGGAATTCCATTAACAGTACTGGCTTACTTGTATCTAATTTAGCTTGCCGCATCTGGATTTCCAAAAATGGCCGCCATAGCCAATAACTTGTTTTAAAATCTCGCATACAGTCAAAAGCATATAAAAATGGTAAGCATTGCATGTACTATGACGATATTCCAAATCACTGCATGCATATTATTGCAATGAGAAATGTAACCCAAATATCAGTAGATAAAATTTACAGATTCTACCTATTTTTTTTAAAACACTATCCTGAAAGACTGGCTGTGATCTCGGATGTCTTTTAAGTACATAATGGTTATTTTCCTCTTGGGTTATTCGGAGGAAACTTTATTTGAGGTGTAGGCATTAATCAATAATATTTTTGGTTAATAACTTCCAGTTATCCACTTTTTAGAGACCACAAAATTTTTATCATGCAAACTTGGACTAAAATGCTAAAAGGATTTTTTTTTTTTTTATGCCAGCCCATAAAACAAATAGG
>JAMKCH010036844.1:0-14573 GCA_023653785.1 Ophioderma brevispina
AATGATTCATGTGAATCGCGGCCCCGAGGTTTCTGATACAGCTAACCTGAATCCTCCTCCTAACCCCTTACTTGTATCTGGAAAGTCCGACAGAACACACACATGCTATAGTTTTTGATTCTGCAAATACACTCAATGTTGTAGGTGGCGCTGAATTTTTGTGTTTTGGTATGGGCAGTCGTGGCGGACACAGATATTCTAATCTTCACGTTGACATGGTTTAACACGTAACCGTGAATGTTTGCAGAATATTCCAAAACAATTATGTTATCATCATAGTTCTCATTCCATGAGAATCGCCTCCACTGAAAAGGGTTCTGATTTTTGTATGCCTTGCCCCATACATTGCTGCCGCCATCACACTGAACTTTTGGCACCACATCTGCACTACACTTAGTCAACTCTCTCCATCCAAACCTACCCTGTGCTTTTCACTTGGGCTCCTGATATGCGAGTCTCGGCCTCTGCGACCGTAGAGGCTTAATTCTAGGCACTGACAAACACAAAACGACAACATGTGAACAGGTGATTAGCAAACCTTTAAACACTCTTCTGCTTCTTCTTACGGTGTCCCCCAACAAAATGTCCCTTGGTAATTGCTTGGGGTGGTGTCAGTATTTATTCACCTGAGTAAGCCTGAACCGGGGCCGCGTGTACCTTCTACGGACGCTGCTAACATGGCCCACAATCAGGCCCCAACTTCAAACCTTTTATTCTGATTTTGTAGGTAGTATAACCTGGCCCGCATCGCTCATCTCTCTAGATATTCTAAAGGAGTAGAAGAGATTTGGAAGTTATTTGGCACGATAACATTCCTGAATTTTCTCTTGACACCCACGAAAGTGATCTCAAATTGGCCATTTGCCTGACTACCAATATAACTGCAAAATTTTGGCTATTTTGGATGTACTTCCATGTGCGCGCGTAAAACCCTTAAAAAGGTGCAAACGAGAGATTTCAGTCACCATCATTTCTGTGACATGTAATAGATTCCCTACCTTGGTATTTGGTTCGAATTAACTTAAATGAAAACAAATGTGATTTGTATATGCTTATATTTTTTCAATAGAAAACATAGGCTTAGTTTCCTATTTGCCTCCTAGAGAAAATTAGAAATTTCACAATTGTACAAATAAACATTCTCAGCTTAATCCCTTTCAGACGGAACATCTTTTGATAGAAAGCTTTATACACTTCCAGTTTCAAATTCAAATGTTCACATTTTTAGGGACCCCGGTTATTTGAAAAATCTCTCATTGCACCTTAAAGGGCCTACAAAGACACATACTTTAACGTTTTTCACAAGTTGCTTTTATGTAGCCTCTGAGCCACGCTCAAAAAGACAGTTTTAGCGTATGTGGCATAGGTACTACTTCGATATATATATTGCTCCTTTTCCTAAATCACTCCATAGTATAATCTGCATTCTACATTTACCTTTCATATCTCTTCTGCATGTTTTCCCCCCCCCTCGTATGTGACTCGGCCATCATTTTGACAACTCTTGGTCCATCAACATCTCAATGTTGCAATTTTAAACGCAATATTCTTCCCTCCTTCTCTATTCATTTCTTTAGCTTCAATCGCACCGACGTCTCCTTTACCTGTTTAACTTCATTGCCCCTACTGTTCTCATTTTCCTCCTCATGCATCTGCTCTTGCTTATATTCTTTATATTCTTCCACGATTCTTTCATCTACCTCAGCATCTCAACTGTCCTCCCGTTTCTAGTCTCGGGGTAAACGCTTCAAACTCAATCCAATAGCGCTTTCCCGCTTCTACTTCACATTTATCAATGTTTACCAATAACTCTTGGTACACTTTTTTATTTACATACTTCTTCCTTAGTCTTTTCACTGTTCTTAATCCTCCTGTCTCATCTCCCATTTCACTTGTAGTTTCCACTTTTGTGTTTGTTTGCCTTCCATCATTTTCACGTTACACATGGAAACGGTGGCGAACAATGTTTCCTCCCACTCTGATCTAAGTCAGGACAATTTAATCTTTCGTTCGTTCGTTTCTTTCTTTCTTCTCTACCACTCTTTCCCTCCTTGACGTTGACGCCGTCCACATGAAATTTATTATAAAAATAAATCACCAACAGATTGATTTTTCGAACATTGTTTGAAACTGGTTTTTGAATACCCAAAAGAAAGAAAGAACGTTTATCCAGTTGCACTCGTGAATAGACGGCCGCCATTAACGCAACCAAAAGTGCTCAGAAAGTTTTGACGGCGATTTGTTACAAACAAACATCCAACATGTGATTTTGTGCATCCATGGACATACAATATGCGTACATGGGGTGTTGGCCATTCCCTAATTTTTTTTATTTTAGGGTCAAAGGTCAAAAAAGATCAAAAAAGGTCAACATTGTCCCAAAAATAGGTAAATCAGGTCGAAATGCATTCCTTTCTTAAAATAATCTATCAGCACATGTCCATTTACCTTCAAAGGAGTCATATTAAATGAATTTAATGGGAAGCCAATCCAATTTAGAAATTTGGGGTCAAAATGGCCACAAAAAGAATGTCAAAATAGTCCAAAAAATAGGTAAATCACCATCATATTGCCTTCTTTTTCTCAACTTTTCATCAAAACGATTGCGTGTACATCCCAAGGGAACACAATTAGCGGATTGAGTGCTAGCCATTTCAATTTGCATATTCTGGGGTCAAAATTGGCAAAACCTCAAAATTATCGCGCAAAATCCATAAATGAGTCAAATGCTTCCTTCTCAACATCATCTGGGAATATGTAAAGTTGTCCTTCCCAAAGAACTATATAACTGAATCATAGAGTAGTATCATTTCAAGTGACAATGTTATAGGGTAAAATGGCCAAAACAATTTCAAATTTGTCCAAGAATTCGGGTTCAAAAGGGCCAAACAAGTTCAAATTTGTCCAAACCTAATAATTAGTCAAAGCACTCTCTTTTCTCAAAATATCTTAAAGGAACGTAATTCATTTACTTCCCAGGGACAGTGATTAATAAATAAGTGCTAGCCTTCCATAACGATTTTGGGGTTAACATGTCCAAAAGGGTAAAAAAGAAGAAAAGTATGGGCACAACAGCGGCATAATTGCCTGCCAGCCTTCTTTTTCTAAAATACTCAAGGGAATATAATTAGGTGGATACAGTGCTAGGTATTCCAATTTACCCTGTTTTGAGTCACATTGGGCTTAGGATCAAAATGCACTCAAGATTGGAGCGGGGGAATCTCAAGATTTATTGTCACTATGTCAGAAATATCAACTAAACTATGATTGATAACTTTAATGAATGCAAAGCATAAATCCCTTACGGTTTATGTTCTCAATAAATTTTACATCCCCCCTCAGTAATTAGGGGATTGGCTCTTCCATTCCTCGATTGATGGGAATTTACCAACAAATGGGTAAATAAGGCTTATTGCCCTATTTGTCAAATTGTTATCAGTGCCATTAAAGGTGAAAATGAGTTGGCCATTAAATTGCACACTTTTCTTGGAGGGAGCAAAGAAATCAAAAGTCGTTATAATTGTTATTGTAAATGCCCTCCTTTACGGTTACTCATAGTGCTATGATACACGAATGAAAAAAATACTAAACCCATTGCTAAAGCACCCGCTGTTTATTATTGATTTTGTTTCCAGTAGATAGCTATGGTCCTCCTCTTTCTAACATTGATTCAAAATAAGTACACATACCTAGTATGGCCTCCAGAATGACTTCATCAAGTCCTCGAGTCTGCAAAATTGGTCACTGAAATGGGTATTTTCCACATAAAATCTATAGCAAAAAATCCATTTTGCGCTAAAAAGTAGGATATCGGCATTTCTCACGGGTTAAAGGCGAAAATCCAATTTTGCGCTAAAAAGTTTAGGAATGTCGATTTTCACGGGTTTTCAGACTCTAAATGAACAAATTGCTATTTTCTATAAACATAAAGAGTTTTCGAATTAACATGGTGCATAAATTTTTCAAAAAAAGCCCTAATTTCTGCAGGGTTACAACCACCCCCTACCCTTTCGACTTTGCGGCACACCCTAACCACTGTGAAGTACTATCTTTCACATTTTTTTCGCTAAAATGACCAAGGATGAGAGAAAGATTACTAAAGCTTTTAATGAAAGCTGTTTGGCCATTGTCGCGGGCAGTTGAATATGTATTTAATTTTGTTAGGTTTCATCAACATGTCAGATTATGCATTTGGTAAAGAGACCCGAATGGGAAGACAGTCACTGTTCCAATTTGCGCATATTCAGTTAGAGTGTACATGGTCCAAATGTCACTTCTCCTACATAGTTGAGCAAAATATTAAAGTTTCTTGTGGCCCTAGCTATTTCAATTATTTAATGCTTACATAATCCATCACAGACACTGGGCCGTGAATCCACCCAGAACGAGACAAGCTTGATGGATATTTTTAGCTGTTCAAATATTGATCAACTCAGGTCCAAATTTAAAAAAACAAGAAGGGCAGCCTACCCACAGACCTTGATAATCACTGTGTTACACATATACTAACTTACAAAAAAACCTTATAAATAAATTTCTCGTGGATAAAATTATTACAAATTGGGAGAAAAACCATCAAATCGAGGGGAAAATATCAATTTGCCATATCAAAAATATTCAAGGTGTAAACTATTTTTAAACATTATGTGGGGTCCTTTTGTGTTCAATCAGAACGCGAATAAGTTCAAAGAACATTATCATTGTGATTATTTGATTTTATTTTTATTCAATAGCTTAGTTCGGCTAAAATTCTAATGTATAACGCCCCTAAGAATATCATGTTACAATATTAATGTGTTTTTAAAAACTCACAAAAGTAATTATTTAGCTAATTACAATGTCCATTTAACTTAACAAATCCGAGAATGATCTACATGTAAAAATAACACCCTGAGCCCTAACACAATAGAAATCTATATGATTCCAGGGTAATTTAGAAAATAGGACAAGTCACCCGTTTATTATCAATTGGTTTTTCCCACTTTAGTTGTTTTTGATAAATTTGTTGGGAACATTTAAAATTCTTGTCCCATTTCGACTCCAAACTCTATGACTGGCTAGCCGTCTATCTACCATGATTTACTTTTAATTATATCCCGTGGGTTGTAAACGCATATATTCTTTTTGACCTACTTGGCAAAGAAGATCATAATAGAGTAAAAACAGAAGTGATACGTTTTCGTTTATCTCAACCCATTTTTAAAAATTGATTTTTGATCAGTTTTTGATGAATTTTGTCCCTTTATTCCTTTGACGCAGAAATCGATAAAGTATAAATGGCTAGCACTCTTTTCATCACTCACCTGATAAAAGGCAAAGACTATATACCTACTTTGAAAAAGGGCATTTAAAAGATTTGGCCATTTTCCAAACCCCAAATCTGTCATTAAGCCAACTAGTTTCTATTCACTTATTATGACACCTTTGGGAGTAAGTGATTTGACCATTTTGGAACATTTTGACCTTATTTTGTGTGTCATTTTGATCAAAAAATTAAACTAAATGACAAGCACTAAAGCTCTTTATTGACGTTTCCTAACGATATAACGGCAATGTTTCCTTGAAATGTTTGTGAAACGAAGGTATTGGGACTGAGGTATCTATTTTTGGCCAATTTTACCAAATCTATAATCGGAATGGCTTCACATTTTAATCCATTAATATACTCCTTTCAATTATTTTAAGAAATGAATGTATTTCCACTGATTTACCCATATTTTTGTTGGACAATTTTGACTTTTTTTTTTTTTTTGGCCATTTTGCCCCAAAATTGATAATTGGAATGGCTTTCCATTAATATTCACTAAATAAGGATGATTATGCGAAGGTACATGGCCATGTTCCTGATAGATTACTTTGAGAAAGCAGCCTTTCGTTTCGGCCTGATTTATCTATTTTTTTGTTTTGTACAATTTTGACCTTTTTTGGCCATTTGACCCCACAAATTTATAAACTGGAATGACTTCCATTATATTCACGTAAATATACTCTTTGAAGGTAAATGGACAAGTTCTGATAGATTATTTGCAGAAAGGATGCATTTCGACTGATTTACCTATTTTTTGGACACTTTTGACCTGTTTTTTGGCCATTTTGTTTTTTTGCCCTAAAATAAAAAAATGTAGAAAGGCCAACACCCCATATACGTTGATGTACATCCCATGGTTGTATGAATCCACTAGGTTCGACCTTTGTAACAAACAACGCCGTCAAAAGTCATATTTTGGTCCTTTGGCCGGCCGTCTAAAAGACAACAACAACCCCAACTCCAAGCCTAAATTTACCAATGTAAGCGTGCCCAAACGAGCAAGAGAGTGGCGCTATTTTTACAGTTTGTTCATTGTTGCACCCTCGACCGCTGGACCACCTTTACTTGATACGGGTCTCGGTCTAACAAAAGGAGCAAAGCCCCATAGCAAGAATAAGTCCCATAACAATTTTAATATCTGTGATAAATGGCGATTACGCCGTTGCCACTGACAAACACTTTAAGTACTTTTATTATAGGGCCAAGTGATAATTTAAAGGGAAGGGTTTTGTCCGATATAAGTATAAAGTTTTGGATCTTGCCAGAATGACTTCATCCCAAAACCCGTAACATACTTTAAAAGTTTCGCGCCGATTTCAATCCATTTTGCATGTACGATAGCGAAAACGTGATAATTAATGATGTAAACTCATTAGAGTACTGTGTAATTGAATCTTAGTCCGACCAAAATGGGGCCTATTTTCGCCATACTTACCGTCAAAAACCAAATATCCGTTAGTAGATTTTCAAGAGTAAATGGGAAATTTAGTAGTTTTCTTTAGATACTAAAATTGACCACTTCGGGTAAAATCTGGGTTCTGTGAACGAGCTATGAGCGACATCGACATGGCCCTGAAGGTTTTTCAATGCGACGAACTACTTTCTTCTCTTGACTATCAATAATCATTAAGTTTTGCAGCAGCACATAAGGAAACTCTTTCTACATAATCAATCCCATAAACGGAGTTTGAAAGAAATAACATGCAATCTATTTTTTTTTTTCGTTTGAAGCATATTGCTTAAATCGACTTCATAATGAACATTTTTAAAAATAAAAGTTTAAATATAGAATGAATATCATTTCTTTCATTCTCTCTCTCCTCCGCGCCCTCTCTTTCCTTCCCTCCCCCTCTCCCCCTCTCTCTCTCTTCTCCAGGTCCCTCTTCTCTCTCTCTCCTCTCCCTCCTCTCTCTCTCTCTCTCTCTTACACCCACACACCACACACCCTCTTCCTCTCCTATCTCTGCCTCCTCCTCCCCTTCTCTCCTCTAGTTTGTTACATTACATGCTGACCAGTCTGAGCTTTTCTGCATCTTGGAACGAATCGGGTATTGAGGACCCAAGGTATTCCTTGCAAACAGAACAATTCTGGTTAACGGTAGTTACATCGGAGATTGCAGCACCCGTGACCTCTGGGGTTCCTCAAGGAAGTGTGGTTGGCCCCTGCTTTTTCTACTTTACATAAATGATTTGCCACATAAATTACTTCTCGTGCACGCTTGTCCGCAACGATTGTCTGATTTCTCGCCTGTCTCAAACCAAACGACACTACAGTTTGTAGAGGGACTTGAAGATCCTTGAGGATTGGCAGAAATACATGCTCAGAATTGTACTCCATCAAAATGTTACACATATGACACATTGGTTCAGCCGTCAGACTCCAAATGTCTACACTTTTTTGTGGAGGGAACTTGAATCTGTGTCATCTCATCACATACCTGGACATTCCCTTATCAAATACACTCAGCTGGGATATTGAAACAGTGAATCTGTGAAGAACCCCAGCAGGGTCCTTGGAGTTTGTCAGATGGAATCTGTGGAGTTGTCCAGAGAGAGTGAAGTATAATCTAAACACATCCCATGTTCCGTCCCATATCCTCTGGAGTATGGATTCAATCTGACGACTTCAGTACAAAAGCGACCCATAAGATCTACGAGAGGGCAACAGCAGAAAATTCATCAAGCCAGAAGCAACATCAGGATTTTTTTCAAAAGTCCTTCTGTCCACTACAATCAGCTCTTGGAATAGGCTGTGCCATCTGATATTGCTGAGAGTTCTGACATTGACAGTTTCAAGAACAAATTAGCCACTACATTAAATCCTTGCAAATCATTAGTCTGTTTGCCTTTAATCCAAACGCTGCGAAAGTTGATGTGATTTGTCTTCAAGACTTTTGCACAGCGAATACAGATACAGAGGATAAGGTTATGGTATATTGTTAATAAAAATTAATGCTGGGAACTTCCCCTAATTTGAAAAAAAAAACGCGCCGTTGTTTCCAGCAGCGATTTTTCCGGTGAATACCCTAATATTAAGAAGCCCGTAAAATAACGGCATATATGAAATGTACTGGCATTGTCCCGTTGTTTTCGAATACTGTTAATTATCCATTACGGGGTCCATAAAATATGTTTTTCTTTTACATTGTACTTGCACTGTATCTTTATATAATTGGGCAGAGTATCTAAACTGAAACTAAATGAAAGCGTATGGGGACTAACTCAACTATCCCCTAAACATGTAATGCACCCATTGTCTATGCATGTCGGTGATGTCGTATTAAAGATGCGTGAACAACATCACAGAAAATCAGAGAATTTTGAGAACTTTTAAGGTAAACATAATTGATATGTTGTAAAGCCTTCACACAGAAGGAAGTTAGGAATCAGTGATTGAGCGGAATGAAGATAATCGTCCCAAACATTAAGTCTATAATTTCAATTCACAAGCACTAGCGCCGATGAGGTGGGTCTAGGTGTGCTATTGTCCCCCGGGCCCAAAACGTCGAGGAGCACGGAAAACCCTAAACTGAGACACACACCATCACAAGCACATTCATGACGTTTTTCGTAATTGTGCATTTCGTTTATTACAATTCAATGTGATCATGGAAAGAAAAATGCGGCTAACAGCAAGATATTTTTTTTTATGTTTACAATAGTTTTTTATGTTTAAGTGAACTAAGTTTTGTTGAATTTTGAAGTCTCGAAGTCTTAAAGTTGGTCTATGAACTCAAGAAGTTTTGATATTAAATATGACCGCTCTTTTTTAAAACGAGTCTGCCATTTGCGATAACTGAAATTCTGAATTGTGTTTATGGTCTTACGATAAGTACTCCTCTCCGAACGAGGTCATTTATGAGAATTACATATAACGTTTCCTCGCCGTTCCACATCAACTGTTTGCAATCCATATGCTGAGACCACAGCCTGCACTTGTTTTGCCAGCTTGGCAAGCTCTTGGCCGGCGCGCCCCACCATCGTATATCGTCAGGCATAGTCAGCCTAATAAGTTTAACGAGCGCCCTCGTCACATACTCGTCCGAAATCAAGTAGACTGGTATAGTAATCATGCGTTGGTTTTTGTGTGTGTCCATAGTATTGTCATTCACATCAATTAAATTTTATTTTGTTCGTTTGAATGTTATAGCAAAAAAAGAATATTAAACCACAATTTTGTTTAAAAAAAAAACTTGTGTGCCGCCATTTTATTTTTTAATGCATTACATGTAACAATAATGCTCTCATCGGAAGCATAATACTTAAAGAAGGCTCGTTAAAGAACTGTTAAGAGGTATCGACGGTAAATGTGACTGCATTTTGTGGGTTAAATAGCGTCCACATTTATCTGCAGTCAATAATAGGCCGATTTTCCTTTGTACACACTGATTTCCCTTCGCTGAACGGAACGCCGTTTCATTTAAATGTGAATCCGTGGACAGACGCAAAACCGAACTACTTGATATTTCAAACGACTGTAGCTTCGGTCTATCCGATGTGAATGATCTTTGCATAAATTAAGGGGGGAGGCCCGTTAAACAGACATGGGAGTATATCCAAAAGAGCCGCCCCAATTTTTTTTTTCGAACCCGGGATTTTTTGCATATTGGATGCTTTCCAATGTATTAGATCACACCTGAATGATAAGCCAATACGGGGCCGTCTTTATGCAATAAGATAATGTTTAGTACTTTTCTGTCGTGCACGACGAGAAAGTCAAAGCCGTGTTTCTATGGGGAAACTTACGATATCAGGCAAGTTCCTCAACCGGTTTTGCGGTTTTCTTTTTGTACTTGTTGTCCAATAAACCTTAAAACCGTTTTTGGTAGGGGTCTATACAAATCGATCCAGTGCAATTTGAGAGAAATTCCGTATCCTAAAAAATTTCGTCCTGTCACTTTAAAGATATGAGTTTTTCATCTTGATCATTGGCCATCACTCCAAACCCCCATCTGTAACGTTTTTCGCGCCGAATATTTCAATCCGTTTGATGCAGAGCTAAAACGTGATTTTGTAAGCCCCATAGAGTACTGTACATTAATATTATTGGTCGACCAAAAGGGACACATATTTTCGCTCTCACGACTTCACCAAACATCCTTTGGCTCCAAGATTTCAAATGGTAAATGAGAGAATAGTAGCTTTCCTTCCTTCTGATACCAAATATTGACCACTTCGGTAGGCCTACAATATTGGGCTTCTGGGGACGAGGTAATTAGCGATCGGCCTGGCCTTTAAAGAAACGAACTAGCTTATAGATGATACTTATATGTTAAATATATTTTAACTTAAAATTCAAATGGCGTACACATCAGAGTCATTTTTTTTTTTTCCTCGCCCTGTATACCAATTGAATTTTACAATGGAACCTCATGAGAGCGATGATAGGAGATGAGAGAGAGGAGAGGAGAGTAGAGGATGGAGTAGAAGATAAGGAGCGTATCAGGTTCATTGTAAGAAAAACTAATGACTCTGGGAAACTTTTCCGTACATTTGGAAAAACGAACTAGCATTTCCCAGAATCAAATTTTGTCCCGTGGAATGTCGTAATTCCGTAAAATACCGTTCAATTAATTCCCCATGACTTTACAGAGAGTCCGTAAAAAAGAACGGCCAATTGCCTGTTAATATACATGAAATGGTACTGTCCTTTTTTCGCGTTGTTTTTCGCAATAAACTGTTAATTAACCCCATTCGGGGTCCTATAAAAATTATTTTTCTCTTTTACAATTAACTTGAATTATCTTTATATAATTTGGGGATAGTATCTCACTGAAACTGAACGAAAAGCATATGGGGGCAAAACCTCAACTATCCCCTAATAATTTAGACAAGGCCTTTGTCTATGTTAATGAAGTCTATTAAAGATGCGTGAACAACATTACAGAAAAAATGCACCAAGATTTGAGAAATTTGAACGTAACGTATTTAAGATGTTGGAAGCGCTTAAGGCCAGAGGGAGGGGGAAGCGTCAGTGATCTAGCGGAATGATATAATCGTCACATACTCAATTCAGCAAGCACTTGCGCCGATTGGTGGTCCTAAGCGTGCACACAAGTGCTATTGTTTCCCAACGGGCAACAGAAATTCCAAAAGGATTATGCCTACGTAAAACCCATACAACTGAGGCACAAAACATGCACAAGGAACGCATCATGTATGATACATGACTACTTTTCATTTTGTTTATGAGCTATTGGCAGATTCGATTGCTTCAAAGGGGAAACTGCGGCTAAAAACGGGCAGATATTTGTTTTTTCCAAGTTCTACCAAGAGATTAACCTGAGGCAGCAAACCCCCATCAATCGTACACCAGTTCATATACAGGGTGATTCAAAAAACTTGACCCTGATTGCATCCGCCATTTTGAGTTCTAAAGTAACACATCGCTAACATACGTGGTATCATCTGCAAGCTTAGTTAATTATCTCTAATTTGCTGCAGAAAGATAATTCCATCATAATGTTAGGCTAGTTTACAGTCTTTTTTCAATCAAGTAATCAACTTTACCCTCTATCCACGGAATTCCCATTTGTACGTGGTGTCCCCCAAAAAAACTCAACGCTTGGTGACCGGCGCCCTAAGTTTGAACAAAAGCACGATGGCTACTTAATTCTTTGTTGTAAGGAAAGAAGGACTGTTAATAATATCCACTGAAAGTTAATTAAATGTAGATTGTCATATTTTTTTAAGTTAAGATATGACCCCAGAAATCAAAGTAACTGCAGGACCATTTAACCAAATTGGGGTGCTATTAACTGCAAATACGGCAATGTACGTTTGCGCCCAGAACCACAAATATGAATATCTAAGTCCAACACCATTTTCCTTTTTTTTAAAGACAGCTATTGCAACAGGTATTACCATTATGAATGTTTCAATGGTAATAACAGCAAAATGAACATGCCATTTTAACAACTTAAGACGGAAATTAGGAATGTATGATCAACAAACTCTTCGTTTGTCCAAATAAGAAAGCATTGGATTAGGAGTAATTCTTAATCATTTGTGACGGCACGCAAGCGTTATCTTAACCCAAAAATTTAATGACAGAATTGAATATACTGATATTGTGTTGATTTGTGTTGAAAACATAGGTTTTATTTCATAAAGTTGAGAAAAACTTAGACGCATTTTTTTCATAAACCAAGCAAGTTGAGCCCAACGCATTATCAGTCATGTAATATGGAGTTGTCTATGACTTAGTCATGTTATATCGTCTTGAAACACATTTTATCACAACTAACTTAATGTTTTATCACTTATCAGTTAAGTAATACTTATGTCAAAATGAAGTCATTTGACCCAGTAGAAGTTGTTCTGCAAGAATTTGGGCAAGTAAATGTTTATTGCAATACATATATTGTATTTGCAATTCTGTTCTTCATGGACAGTCGTGTGGTTAACCAGCTCCCTCCTCATTTTTTGGAAATGGGTTCTGCGGGTTACTGATGTTGGGGCATATCTAAAACCATTGATCTACCTTTATTACTTTTCAGGGATATTGCTAACAGTCCCATCTTACCTTACAACAAAAAATAGTAGTCACGTGCTTTGGTTCAAAACTTATGTTCGCCTGCCACCAGTGTTGCGGTTTTTTTTTTTTTTTTTTTTTGGACACACCGTAATAACACGGCGGCCAACTAGCAAATGACTCCCTAACATGATGAAAAGGGCATGTCTATGTTTATATCAATTAAAGTGGTATCTTAAAGGTGTAAAAACCTGATAATGGTAGTTGTATTTGAAACACTTTTTGTTAAGATGTGGCTGTTTTTGGTCGAACACATATAGACAAATCCTTTAAACCTCCAACGGTTGTCACTTTGTCACCGATGTGTGATCCTTCATATATATGATCCTTCAACTTCTCAGACTTATCCTTTTTTCAAGTTACTTTATTTTTCAAAATGATTGTTATGCGTGATGAGGACGAAGAAACATTAAGAGGGCAACCATTGGTAAGTTGTACTGAATTTGTGTGTTAAATAGCGTCACATTAGATTTGGCATTCAAAATATCCCGATGTTCTTCTGGGACTGATTTCCTTTTTTCCTTCGCTGAACGCCGTTCATCATTTGAATGCGAATTCCGTGACAAGAGCGCCAAACGACTACTTGAATTCCACGACTGTAACTTCGGTCTATATCTAACCATGTTCTTTGCACAAATTAAAGCTAATGACTAAGCTTTCAAATGACCACATATGTTGTGCATGATTTCCTTTACAGTCAATGATCTTGCTAACACTGAAAGTGACTACTGGTGCAGACGACGTCACAGCCCGTAGACTCAACTTGGGGTGCAACAAAGGTGCACTATATACAAAGAACTTGATTTAATTAGAGGACTTAGCAACATGTTAGTGGCTCAGTTCTTGATGGCTGGAGATGGCTGCTGCTGAAAATGTTCACAGATGGAGTGATGTGTAGCACAGCGGCATTTGGCAAGCGATTCCAAAGGAAGTCGATACTTGATAAAAAGCAAACTTGTAAGACATCAACGATGTTAGATATGTTTTACTTTAGATCCAAAATGGCGGACCAATCAGGGTCATTTTTTTTACTCACCCCGTATATGTGTGGTACATGCAGCACATACAGGTTTACACAGTTCAGCAGCTGTAACTGATACTAGTCCTTGAGTGTAAGATTTTACCCTGCTTGCAATATATTGGGTCTGAAATAGCCTAATTCCTCTCCAAGCTTTGGTAGGAAGCCGTAGTACAGTTTCTCTGATTGGTTTGGTCAATGCTGGACAAATTCCACTCTGGAATAATAATGCCATTTATTATTAGTCAGGGGCGGTTGTCTCCTACTTCATGTTTGGTGGCCACATCACAGAGAACACTTCCAACTTGTGAAATTATCAGCTTCATATTGCCACCTGGGGACGCCATTGAAGTTTGTACAAAGGGGTCAACTGTCAAATTGATGATATTGTTGCCCAAAACTTCACCAATGTGGTCCCTCATATAAGGATCAAAAAGGTATAGTTTGCCCAATCTGGATGGGTCGTTCAGAGTTAAATAAGTATGGTATCCGGGGGCTTGCTAAGGACTGGATAAGCAATTACCTATCTAATAGAAACCAACGGGTTTTTGTTTCTACACCTTCTCTGAACCAGCAACCCTTACTTGGTGGAGTTCCTCAAGGCTCTATCCTTAGGCCCCTTTTGTTCCTCATATACATTATTGACTTCCACTTTGTTCTGAAATACCACACTTTATAGTATTTGCAGACGACACAAATATAATTTTTCACAT
>JAMKCH010036845.1:0-14358 GCA_023653785.1 Ophioderma brevispina
GTTCAAGTTGAACATATCAATTCTAATGAAGCGTAATTGCAATAATTTGGTCGTTGCAAATCACTGAGTCGAACCTTGCATGCAAACCCAGCGCGCTTATTTGAACGTTGCTGATAAATAAATAATCAAAATGCACTCAACCTTGAAATAATTAATTTAAAGCGATGCGCTTTTTCTATGAAAATACTTGTCTGGTCAAATCGCTCAAAATGTCAGTAAAATGAAAATGAAGATGAAATGGTTGGCACATGGAGATGACACGCCTGTCACCTGACCAGTGTTGTACTTGAAGTAGTAATATACTTAATGAGAGGGTAACTGACTATTACTTTGAGCAACTTACACATACATATGATATGAACAATCAATTCTCTGAAAGAGTACCGATTTCAATTCAACATCATTCTTACCAATATACCGGAATATTATTTCAATACGTACATAAGTATATTTTCTAGGAAAAATACATTTAAGTTGCGAATCGTTCAATGTTAAAACTATAAAGTCGGGTTGATAATTCATTGCACATGATTAATGCACACGCACATTCGTATCTGCAATTAATTAGTTTGTTCTTCACAATATAAAAAGTTTAACAGTTTACTTGTATAAGAACAGGGAGCACGTACACACTGAAGAGCGCCGCTCATTACTCTCATTACTGAATGGTGACGTCATATTTGTGATACAGCTTGGGGAGATCTTGGAAATTCTGCAACGTGTGTTCATGACGTTCGAGAGACTTTTTAAACCTCAGGTGGTCAAAATTATATGCGCAATGATAATGGGAAAATCCGGTATGGTCTCGGCTATCGGAAGCTGAAAAAAGAATTTAAATGAGACTTTCTGTTGTTGAATGTAGGTGTTTTTTTGTTATGTTAGTAACGTTGCGCCATGAGTCAATCCTGGAAATTGAGGGTTGAAAAAGTACTCCTAAATAATCGTAGATTATGCGCGATATAATGTGACTAGTGAGATGTACTATCTGTGTCGGTATTACTTAGATCATTCCTGAAGCCACAGTGTCATCATTGCAAGGTGACATTTAATTTTAATAAGGTGACAATGCAAATATGCATGGCTATTTTCCAGCAGTGGAACCAAGTTGAACTGGGAAATGCAATGGGAGTATTGATTGCTGTCATAATTATATGCGCGGAACAGTGTTTGTGGGCGCGGTCAAGCATGGTTTGCATGACACGTACAATGTACACACACATTTACTGCATTCGGTTGTGTGTATACTTAGGTCAGTCACCCGAATGCACTACACATGCGCGAATTGCCATCGGTGACTAGCGTCAGTGACTTGTCACTAGAATCTTCTATACAGGCTTCAATAGAGAGGTTTGTTTGTGGGGAGCATGGCTGGTACAAGTTTCAGTGATCTGCCTGTAGAAGTTGATTAATCACGCTTAACTCTATAGCATTCAACAACGCCAGGCTGCAGTTTAAATTTTAAAATCTTGTTTATATGACACGTCCTACATTCATCCAAATTGAAATGGTAAAATCATTGAGTTCTTCTGCGGTGTTACAAACCGACATCCAGGGTATGTTCCACAACCGTAGCGATTATACCTACATACCTGATCACAAAAGCTAGCTTTTGTTACACACTGCTTTAAATTACAAATATGGGAGACTCTTTGGGAGTAAAGGACAGCAACAGAACGCTGCGTAACTTGAGATTTATGTTTCTATGGAATGGCATTAACTCATCCTATTTCCGCATGCAATAATAGTATTCATTACTAGCGTAAACTCTCCTCTTCGGTTGGTCGTACCCCGTACCTGGCAACGAATTTTATTATTGCAACTATTACTTCTGCTAGAACTTTACCCACCGATACTTTAAACCCATTACAGCAGCATTTACATAATGAAGCAGTAAGTGAAAATCGCAATATCTGACAAATTGAGTTAGTCTTTGAAATTATACCAGGTCTTAATGGTGGGACCCCTTTTGCTTACGAACCGCCAATTTTTGTGATTTACCCCCCCTCCTCACTTTTTACTAGGTAGCTTCCACTATCATCCAATACCAGTGGCGGGCACCACGGGGGGGGGGCATGGATGGGTTTTTTTTGTTGGCCCCCCCCCCCCCCAATTTTTTCTTGCCCCCCTATGTTTTTCCCCCTGGCCGAAATAATTGAGGGAGTTGCAAAATTCTGCGATTTGGGCCAAAATCCACCCAATGTTGGGAAAATTCAGCGATTTTGGGCCATATTGGTTTAAAAAATCTCCAATACTTTGATACTTTCCCCCCCCCCAAATTTCACATTTCCCCCCCCCCCAATTTCGCTTTTCCCCCCGTTTGGCCCCCCCCCCCCAGAAAAAGAGGTCTGGCGCCGCCACTGTCCAAGACCACCTCAAACAATCTATTTTTGGAAAGCTAATGGTTCAAGGAAGCCATTTATCCTAGTTAGGCATGATGGTATACAGGGTGGCCACTACAAATTATCGGGTGATATTATGAAAAAACATCAGATTTGTTTCATCCACATTATAATTTATTGTCTTTTCTCCTGTGGTAAAGAATTCTAAAACCAAACCTATTATTACAGGGCCACCCCATAAGCTTCAAAAAAGTATATAATATAAATGTTTCGATGAGCTCCTATGGTAATACAGGGTGCACCAAATAAGTATACAAACTTTTTCAAATTTAAGGACATTAAACAATATTGAATATTTATGAAATGTGAAAACAGTATCTACTCTATTTTCTTGGGACAACTCAATTAAGTCTGGTGCAATATTAAATGTTAATCAGAGTCTTTTAAAAAAGTAGAGGTGTAGTGTGTTCAAAATACTATATATCAAAGGTGCTATCAATGTCGAGCACTTTAAGTTTCACATATGTGTGTAGTTGGACTGTATTGAATAAGCCCAAATCAGATTCTAATGTCACTTAAAATGTACAACATTAAAGAATAAACCTTAAAGGTTTGAATACACAAAGAGTGCTTAAATGAGATTGAATACAGATATCATGTCAACATGTGACAGCACATTTAACATATCGAACAGGATAGTGAGGAGCTTGTGAGATAAGTACTTCAAACGTATTGGCCTCCATTTTTCTGATTAAACATATTAATTAGATTTCAATTTATTTGAGAAAAGATTTCTACGGGGAAAAAAGTACGTTGTTTATAATAAGAGAGAAAGGGGAATATCAATAGCTGTTTTGCAAGATGCACCTGTTGTTGAAAACTAGACAGGTGATTGGAATTCCCCAAGAATCCTAAACTTAGAAATGAGTGGCTTGCTTATGCTTGAGATCAAAACATTGTAAGATGAGGAATTTCCCATAGAGTTATAAATGGAAAGTAGGTGATTCAGGGTATTTTTATGACATGATGCTGTTGTAATGTTATTTTTAGACTGGGACCTTGTGAAGTCAGTTATATATTGAGATTTGAGTTAAGTCTTGCCGTCAACAGTTGCAATCAGCTATACAGTATGGTTATAGCTAGTGTTATCTACAATAATGGTAGATTCATGCTCCAAACAGTGCCAGGATTATTCTAATTTTCATTCCATGAGAGCAGGAGTGCTGTAATTATTCTACTGTCGTCTTTGACGCCGAAAGTGTGGGAAGCAAATAGGATTCAAATTGTGGACAGATAGAAATCGTGGTGATTATTCTGGGGATGATATACTGTGGGAATAGTGCGAGGCGGGACTTATGTAACCTTGTAGTCTTGAACTGATGGACAAAAGTTATCTTAGGAATGAGAAGATTCCTTTGGAATTATTACCTGAGGATTTATAGCGGACTTTGATGTGGTCTCTTTGAAGTCTTCGCTGTGAGGACATATCATCGATTGAACGCAACCACTTCTTGTGGACGATTAGGTGGACATTCTGTGTTACAATTACGTATAATTCTTAAAATTGTAATTTTATTAACGTGCTGTTTTGACATACCAAATTCTTGAAATCAATGTACAAATCTTAAAATCTGTGATATTGTATAAAATTTAGATACTTGTGCCAAAAGTAATTTATTGGGTTTGAAGGTATTTCTGACCTTGACGTCTACGAGAACGTCATACAGAATTGGGGTCGTCCGGGAATTGAATAGAGATAAATTTTCGCCTAATTGTTCAGAATTACATATTAAAAGTGTTATAATATTGTAAACATTGTGCACATTGTAGGGCCACACAAAAAGTTTTTGTGTATTACATGTAATACTAGGATATGCTTTGGTCAGTTTAGAGATGTGTTGTTCGAGTAACATCGCAATGGCGTTTAATCCAGAAGTGTTCATGGGGCAAAATAACTTGGGAGACGTTTGATGAGTGAGAAAGCCTGAGTTAATGAAACGAGCCGCAGTTTAGGACATTGAAGGCAAAAAAGATGCTATGAGAAAGCAAGGCATCAAATAATAAGTGATTCAAAAATTTGTCCAGGAAGATGTGTGGGATAGTTCATATTTTGGAAAAGATTAGAAGAGGTTTCTGGAACAGGAAAAAAAGTGATGCATTCAAGATAAAGACTTGAAATTCAAAGGTAATCGAGGAAAAGGAATTGAAAAAGATGGAATGGAACAAAACCAGAAAGAAATGGCACAAAAAGAAAAGGAATGGAAATAAAAATGCAAAATGAAACAAGACAAGAAGAGATGGAAGGGCAAATTGAAAAAGGACAAGAAATTAGAAAAGGAAAGTACAAGGAATGAACAAAAGAGCTTGACGCTCAACTAGAGGTTAGAAAAATTGAAAACAGGCTAGTCATCAGACTCTTCCAAGCCCTCTGGTTTTGATGCAGCAAAAAATATTCGCTGGGTTCCAAAATTTCAGGAAACAAGAAGTAGAACAAATAACATCTTAAAACTTTGAGAAAATTACCAATAGCTTGAAATGGCCACAAGGAATCTTGGACTTTGTTGCTACAGTCAGTGTTCATTGGTAAAGCCGAGAAATATATTCGGCCATGTCTAGACAGAGTAGTGATTAGGCTGAGGTTAAGCAGCAGTGCTCAAGCATATGGAAATTGGTGCCAGAGGCATATAGACAAAAATTCTGGTCTTGTCAGAAAAAAGAAGACCAGACCCATGTTGAATGTGCCGTGTAAAGGAACAAATGTGTGATCGCTGGCTTCTCTCAGAAAAAGTCGGGGCAAAATTTTTTGTCAACTTAGGGAGTTGAGTGTTAGTTGAAGAGTTTAAACAGAGTCTACATCCAGATATCAAAACAACATCTGGCTGAAAAACAAAATGACAGTTTGCTGAAGCAGCCGTAAAGGCCAGAAGGACTATGCTTTGGGACTCACATAAATAAGTAATTACTAGTAGGCTAGTCAAGAATTTATAGTACAACACATACAACAATAAGTCGGGTTCTAAAAAAGAGTCTCGTGGTAGCATCAGGAGGGGAAATCCAGTCAGGTTCCCTGAAAAGGGGAGGGGTAAAGAAGTAATGTGCTAATCAAAAAGCATGGGACGGGACCCCAAATCGATTCAATGCAATCACTGTAAAAGCCAGGACATACAAGGTTCACGGTAGTGGGGAGATACATGCTATCCCACCCAAAATGGAGAGGAAGGAGCCAAAAAGTGAGCCCAAAACCATAGGTTTGAAGTTACTTTGAGGTCAAAAGCATTATTCTGTTCAAAACAAGAAATTCCACAAAAGGAAATTTGACACAGGGGGAAGAAAAAGTAAGGGATTACTTTAAGCCTTTTTTGTTTTGGAGGGGATTTTTTGTGTCACTTCAGGTGATAGTTTAAGATCCAAAACCCATTAGAATCATGCGGAGATTACGTGCTGCGCACAGGCTATGTATGGACGATGCACTTCCATTGTATGAGGGTTCCACAGGGACTAGTGCATTGATTCGGGGATAGGTAGGGATTGTATTAGTGTCCTCTACACCCAAAATGAATTTGAAATCAAACTTGGTTTATGGAAATGTCACAAATTCGGTGTTAGACAGGAACCACAAGTTAATAAAAAAAGGGGTATCCATGTTGTTAGGGAATGATTTGGCAGGGGGAAAGTACTCCCAGATTCCATAGTTTCCAGGTGCCTGTACAGTGGATAAAATTGATGAGGGGACAGGAAATAGACATTTCCCCAGCATGTGCAGTAGTACTAGGTCAATGACCAGGAAAGCCTCAAGGAAAACAGTGAGCAGGTGATGAGTCCAAATACTCATACACATAGAAAGATAGTCGAGGATGACTTGGTCCCCAAATTAGAGGATATTTTTCTCGTCAAAATTAGGAATTTGGAGGTCATCTCCCTATTCAGGGGAGGACTTAGTAAATTTCCCCTGTTAGTGTATTTAATCCAGCCCCTGAGCACAAAACAAATTGACAAGCTGGTAAAAAACAATGAAAATCCAGCCCGCTGAGAAGACAGAGTAGGGACTGGTTAAAGGAGACCCTTGTAAGCCAGTGACAGCTGTAAAATGAGCAGCCAAAACGACCCAGACTTTAGAAAAATTTTAGGTGATATTAGAGGGCATTGTCGCAAACCGGAAGCTGAGGCAATTCCTGTATTTTTTTACAAGAAAATGATGTCTCCTGCGAAAAATTGGCGGCCACCCGATTGCACTTGTAGATGAGAAATGGAGGTGGTTGTGCATCAAATGTGTAGTGCCAAAGGTTTATACCATAGGGAAGGATGGTAGCCCATGATAGTCCATGGCAGGCACTTAGGTGTGTGAGAACAACACATGCCAGAATTAGGAGTCATTTGTGGTGCCTTAACACTTCAGAAAGATGTGTCGGAGTATTGTAAGAATGTCACACATGTCAAGATGGTGGGGCAAGGGACCAATCACGAAAATTCCTATGCTCCTTGCAACCAATACCGTCATTTTGATGAGCCATTTTTTTAGTAGAGTCTTAATAGATTGGTAGGGCCACTTCCAAGACCAAGTCAGGGAATCAGTATTTACTGACCACATGTGTGCTTCACCATGATTCCCTGAGGATATACCTAAGAAGAAATATTAGGGAACAGAATATAGTGAAAGAGCTCTAACAAAGTTTTTTCACCCTAGTAGGCTTCCAAATCAATCAGTCTAATCAAGGATCAAATTTCATGTCCAGTTTTGTTCCAACAGTTATGGCCAGTTGGGAATTTCCCAGTAAGTTCTTCAGCATACCACCCAGATCCCAGGGGGCCCTAGAGAAAGGTACCACCAAACATGAAAACAATAATACAAAACCTATTTGTTTGAATTGAGAGGGATTTGGGATGAGGGAGTTCATCTCTGTTATTTGCTACCAGGGGGATGCGGGCCCCTGTACAAGAGTCATTAGGATCAGTCCATTTGAGTGGTGTTGCAGTCACAAAGTAACGGGGGACCATTTGTTGATGAAACTACTGAAAGAAAAGTGGTCTGGTGTTTGTTTGAAAATCCTGACTGTGAAGTTGTAGGAAATGTTGTCTCATTCAGAACACAGGCTCCAAAGAGCCCCTGAAATTGCCAAACAAAATCTCAAAACGAGCCAGGCAAAATGAAAACATGTATGACAAAGATGCCCAGGAGGAAACCAGAGTATCAAACGGGGGGTTGGGAAAGTTCTGGCACTTTTTCCAATACAAGAGCATCCTTTGCAAGCCAAGATTCTGGACCATATGGAGATTGAGAACAAAGTGGGAGACCTTGACTATGTGATCCAAAAACACCAGTAGGCGAACGAAAAAGTCGACAATTATGTCACATAAATATGCTCAAAGAGCATAATGAAAGAGGGTGATACTATTAAGCCTGATGTGTAGTATTCCATGTTAATGATGACATCACAGAGTCAAAGTACCTGAAAAGACAGCACTGTAAACACAGGAAAAGATTTTGGTGTCAAATTGCAAAAATTCTGACATACTTGCCCATTTTGAGACAGAAACTAGGTCGTCATCTCCCAGAGAGTCAACAGGTGAATTGAAAGAGTTAATTCATGAAGTGGGAAAAAGCATATTTCCTGATGTACCCAGTGAAACACATGTCATAAATCATGACCATTGATGTAGGGGAATCAAATCGAAATAAAGCAAATCCCTTATAGGGTGAATCCAATTCAAGTTGCCAACATATCAGAAATGATGGGAAATACATTGTTAGAACATGGAATAGTAGAGCAACGCAATAAAAAAACAATAGTGAATGAGCCTCCCCATGTATTTGGTTCCAAAACCTGATTGTTCATTTCGATTGTCACAGATTTTCGAAAAGTCAACTCTGTTCCAAAACCGACTCCATATCCGATCCCACGGATGATGATTGATAGATAGAGTGGAAATCCCAAATTTGTTAGCAAATGTGATTTGTTTGAAGGGATTGGAAGTTCCCCTCACTGACCGTGCCCAAAGAAAGTTCAGCCTTTTGTACGCCCGATGGCCTTTACCAATACAAAAGAATGGATTTGGGTTCAAAAATTCTGCGCAACATTTCAGAGGATTAGTGAATGAACGGAGTAGTTGAAACATTAGAAAATTGTGAGGCCTATGTTGATGATCTCTTTGTGTACAGTGGGACTGGGAAGAACACATGAGACAGCTGTTGAGAAATTATTCTAGGCGGTTAACTGTGAATTGGTGAAAAGTGAATTTTGCCATGCAAATGTCACGTGTCACATACTTAGGGCAAGTTGTAGGACAAGGGCAAATTAAATTAGGCCAATCACTGAAAAAGTTGAAGCAATTGAGGAAAGTCCCCAACCCCAAAGCAAAAGGATCTCATGAGATTCTTAGGTATGGTCGTGTATTACAGAAAATACTGTCCATTTCTCAGAAATTGTATGTCCACTGACCAACCTTTGCAGAAGAACGCAAAATTGTGTGGTCAGAGCAATGCCAACAAGCGTTTGAGAAAATCAAGATATTTTGCTGAATGCGCCAGTTTTCATTTCAGAAAAATTAAAGTTGGCAGTTGATGGGCAGTGATGTAAGCTGTGGTGGAGTTCTCATGCAAGCAGATGAAAGAGTAGATCATCTGTATGCTATTTCTCTAAGAAGTGTGACAAACATCAGAAAAAACTCTACAATTGAGAAAGAATGCTTGCTGTTGTCATTGCAAAATTTTGAAGTGTAGGACCACGACTACAAACACAACGAGTGACCCACCCAGTGCTAGCAGAGTACCCGGATCACAATCCGTTGACCGACATCCACAAGATGAAAACAGAAATCAGAGATTGTCAGGTGGAGTTTAAATCTACAAGAATACACTCTGGACACAAGAATATCAAAGGAAAAAGAAAATGTCTTGGCAGATGCCTTGTCCAGAGCTGCCTAAATTTTTGTTCAGACATTAGTATTAAAATTTATGTAATATAGAGGAGGCAGCAATGCAAGAAAATTAAATAAAAGTGTAAAATTTGCACTGTCTAAAATGTATGTAAAATTAACCACAAGATGGTTAAAGGTTAAAGCCAGATTGTGGAAAATTTTCATTACATTCAAATTTCTTGTTAAGGGGGAGGATGTTATATTGTCCTCCATTTTTCTGATTAAAAATATTAATTAGATTACAATTTTATTTGAGAAAAAAATTTCTCCACGGGAAAAGACTTGTTTAATTAAAAGGAGAGAAAGGGGAATATCCTAGTTTTGTTTGGCAAGATGCACCTGTTGTTCACAACTAGACAGGTGATTGTGAATTCCCCAAGAATGCGAAACTTAGAAACTGAGTCGGCTTGTTTATGCTTGAGATCAAAACAGTAAGATCAGGGAATTTCCCATAGAGTTATGAAATGGAAAGTGATGTGATTAGGTTATGTTTATGCATGATGCTGTTGTAATGTCTATTTTTAGACTGGGACTTGTGAAGTCAGTATATCTTTGAGATTGAGTTAAGTCTCGCGTCAGAGTTGTAAACAGCTATACAGTATGGTTATGGCTAGTTTTATCTACAATAATGGTAGATTCATGCCCCACACATGCCAGGATTATTAATTTCAATTCCATGAGAGCAGAGTGCTGTAAGTATTCTACTGTAGTATTTGAAACCGAAGTGTGGGAATCAAATAGGAGTCCAAATTGTGGACAGATAGAAATCGTGGTGATTATCTGGATTGATAGACTGTGAATAGTGTAGTCGAGGGATTTATGTAACCTTGTCGTCTTGAACTGCTGGACAAAAGTTTACTTCAGGGATGAGAATATTCCAATGGAATATTTCCTGAGGATTTATAAGCGTGACTTTGCATTGCTGTCATTTTGAAGTCTTCGCTGTGAGGACAGATCATCGTTGAACTGAACACGTGTGGAGATTAGTGGACATTCTTGTTTACAATAGTTATAATCTTAAATATATGTAATTTTATGTAAAACATGCTGTTTTGGACATACCAAATCTTGAACCAATTACAAATCATTAAAATCTTATATTATAAATTTAGATCACTTGTGCACAAGGGCCTTCATTATTTGTGTTTGAAAGGTCTTTCTGACCTTAGAGTCTACGGGGGACCGGGTCAAACAAACTATTAAAGGGTATTTATGGACATTTTTTCAGCTTCGTGACCTGTCATTTACAATAATACATTCAACTCATTATCCCCACATAAATGGGGCAATTGCTATGACACATGTTAGGTCAAAAAAATTGTGGGCATAGATAGCACCCAATAGTGTTTAAGGTTTTATGATTTTAATTAATAACCCAATTAACCCAATTTATTACATTTTTGTGTAGACCGTGTACTATTACAGGGTAGTAAAGTGCATTTGTTTACAATTTATTGGACACTAATATCCTTCTGATTTAGTTAATTTTCGTAAGACATGAATATGAGCAGTCGTGACCTTTACCAACCTAATCATTAATTCTATTCTGTATTAATTGGACGGTATACACCTTAAATTTTAATTTTGCGTCAAAATTACCAGCATGCACCAGGGAACGTGCTAGTATTATGTTCCAAGTACATTTGTTTGAATTAAACATATTACAATATGTGTCAGACCGATAAATTCCTTTCCCATGAGTTTGTACATACTCTCCACCGCCAATCATCCACGCACTCCACCAAATTACCTTCGTTATATTGTTAATTTTTTTGCTAATTAAACAATGTTTTTTTAATTTGTTCAAAATGTAATAAAAAATTTAGAAAGTAGAATACTAAAGTTTTGAAATGAGCCTAACTTAAAACAAATGAACCACATCAACGATTTTGCAGCAGCTTGATGAACATAGAAGAGGAGGCTGAAAAGTAAACGCCACCAACTATATGGGTGTCCCACCATTACGAACGCATGACCACCAGAATAAAAGTAAAGGCATTTCAAGATTCTCAACCCATTTCTGCCAGTTATATATATTTCTGGCAGCACTAAATTGTATTATTTTTTTCGTTAACAGATACATACATTACATGTTTGAAACACGCGATTATTATCACAACTGTTTCATTCAGACACCTATAGTAAAATAGAATTTTATTCCCTTCCGCCGATACAAGAGTATAGTCTAATATCTGCGAGATTGGAGTTCTTAAAAAATTGTGTGACAATTGTGTTTCAATTCTTTGAAAATTCACAGAGGATTTTAAAATTATCGGGTATATTAACATTATTGGAATATTAAAATTACACAGTGCTCTTCAAAAAGATTTTTAAACATTTTCCTTCAGTTTGTTTAAGCCAGCAAAGTAAAATAGTATTAATTTTCAATTTCACCGGAAGTGGTGAAAATGTTAGTATCTAAAGAAAGCTTATATTTTTCTCATTTATCCTTAGGGCTAAGGAACGTTTGGTTAGGAGTATATTTAAGCAAAGTTGCCCCATTGGGTCAACCGAATATTAATTTTACACAATAAATTGACACACACATTTTCCAACACTGAAAGAAGGGAATCATGAACTTTTAAAGGAGAAATTCGTACAATCCTAGGAGAATGCGAATTTTTTAAACAGACGCGAAGGGGAATGCCAAAAAAAGATGTAAAAAAATTTAAAACATCCATTTCCCCGGCGTAAATAATAACCGGTCCCTTATGCCACAGAAACATGGCGATGTAGCTTTACTACATGCAGAGTACTATTATGTTTCCGGATCCGAAAAAAAATTATAAAAATGATGACAAACAAGTGTTAGTTGTACATTCCTTTGTAGTAGCTGCGACCAATACACTAACATTAATAAATTTCACAATATTGAAAAATTGCGTATTAAATGAAATCAACCTTGAATTGTTATATTCTTTATTGAGGAATCCATCGTTTCATCATTTGAATGATGCGTGGAAGTAAATTACCCATCGGTGATTGCCTGAGATTAGTCAAAACAATCAAGACCTGACCTAGTCAACCAAGGATTGAACCTTGCATTTACATTGATGGAATTTTGTGCCAATATTAATCACCAGGCGCTTCAAATATTCGGTCAAATATGCGTTCAAAGGAAATGATTTTGCATGCTCATATTCAGCTCAATGACCAAATTATTGTTTAAAATGGGCGCATTTCTGTTACCGTAAATCATCCTATCCATGTCTTGGGACAAAGTGATGCACTCAGGTGATGAATAGGCAGATAAAATGGAATGGTAAAAAATGAGATTGATGAATTGAAGCTGTCAAGAGCGAAACCGGTTATGAGAGTGTATATAATACACAAAAAAAAGATGTTTCGAAATCTCTGAGTGTTGCCTTGAATTTATACAAGCAATGCAACAATCACAATCTAGAACTTATACGGTCTGCACAAACCAACCTCTCTATTTAAAAAAACCTGTATAGAAGATTTCTGGAAAAGTCCCCCCGACCCGGGGTAGTAACCGACGGCAATTCGCGCCATGTGTAGTACATTCGGGTGATGCCAAATGTATACACACAACCGAATGCAGTACATCTGTGTGACATTGTACGTGTCATGAAAACCATGCTGACGCGCCCACAAAACACGGTTTCCGAGCATATAAGTAGTGACAGGAATCAATACTCCCAGTGCATTTCCCAGTTCAAAATGGTTTCCACTGCCGAAAAATAGCCCTGCATATTTGCATTGTCAACTTATTAAAATAACTTCCACCTTGCACTGATGACACTGGTGGGTTCAGGAAGGATCTAAGTAATACCGACACAGATAGTACATCTCAATAGTCACATTATATCGCGCATAATCTACGATTATTTAGGAGTACTTTTTCAACCCTCAATTTCCGGGATTGACTCATGGCGCAAAGTTACTGACATAAAAACAATACCAACACTCAACAACGGAAAGTCTTATTTAAATTCTGTTTTCAGCTTCCGATAGCCGAGACCATACCGGATTTTTCCATTATCATTGCGCATATAATTTTGACCATCTTAGGTCTAAAAAAGTCTCTCGAACGTCATGAACACATATTGCAGAATTTCCAAAATCTCCCCAAGCTGTATCACAAATATGACGTCACCATTCAGTAATGAGAGTAATGAGCGGCGCTCTTCATTTGTAAATTGTATTGGAAGAAGTGTGTACGTGCCTTGAGCGAAAGTTTATTTTTCAATTCAAGGACACACACACACTAAAAGCAGTCTATTTCCATAGAATGGCAGGCTTAGTTTATGTTATGGTTACCGAACAATCAAGTCACCTCAATTGTTATAGCTGAGATGAATTCATCTCAGGTTATAGTATATTTTATATTGAGGTACGTCATAGTGACGTACTCAACAGCTGAAATAGTGCACTTTGTTTGTATAGCAAACATAGACTTTGTGCAAATGATCCATCTATAATAAGTGGAATGATTGACAATCAGACGTCTTAAGACACTTAAAATAGCGAACTTTAAATGTATGACTTATTTACACTGCCTGTGGTTATATATTAATATATGGTATTGCATTCTATTAGTTAAAGCGAATATGTACCAATGTGGTGATGGCGAAGTATATTGGTTAACATTTGCAATTAGGGCAAACATGTTTAAATGTGTATCAAATGCAAAAAATCGCTCTCAAACTACCTTAATTTAACGTATTCGCAGTTTTCAATCTCTCACGCGCATGCCCAAAAAAAATTCACACAAGATAATTGCCCAATTATATATTTCCTGCTTTTAATAAAAAAAATTGTATTATTACAACTGAATGGAAGGGATGTCCAGTTCAGAGCCCAATATCATTTTAAAGTATATATAAAGTATAATTATAAGCATTAGGATTTTAATGGCCGTGAGATTCCATTGTGCTTTGACAGTGTATATTCAATAATTACATTGAGATTCGAAATGATGTTTGGTTCTTAGGGTATACAATGAAAAATATTTTAGATGAGATTTCTCGAGATATAGCAATTTCCCGTATTGACACGAATCTCTTTGATTACTTAGATGTCATCTAAGAGCACCTAAGATTTCTGTTTTAATTCTCAAGAGTAAATGTTAAATTTTAATTTG
>JAMKCH010036846.1:0-60417 GCA_023653785.1 Ophioderma brevispina
TTTTTTGAAATTTAGGTTTTTCAAGATTTCGCAAAATTTTCAAATTCAAATGTTTATTTGCGGTATGTCATTGATGTACCACCAAAATTACGCCTTTCTGAAAAAGTGTTTCTAGAAACAAAATTTTCTCAACCGGATTTTTAAAATTGAAAATTTTTTGAAAATTTAGGTTTTTCAAAGATTTCTCCAATTTTTCAATGTCAAAATTTTTTGCGGATATTTCCATATTGAATGTCCCACCAAATTTACGCAATTTCTGAAAAAGTGTTTTCTAGAAAAATTAAACAAAAAAACAAAAAATATTTTTAAAATTGAAAACTTTTTGAAAATTTAGGTTTTTCATGATTATTTCAAAATTTTCACATTCAAAATTTTTTGTGGTTGTCATATTGATGGTACCAACCAAAAGTTTTACGACGGCATTGTGAAAACGTGGTTTCTTCTAGAAAAAAAATCTCAACCGGATTTTTAAAATGAAAATTTTTTGAAAATTTGGTTTTTTCAAGATTTCTCAAAAATTTTGAAATCAAAAAATTTTTTTAGTAAGTCATCATATCGGTCCCGGCCGTTCTCATTTGTGTGAATTGTTTCAAGTTAAAACTCCTACCGGGGGAAAGTTGTTTGTTAGTGATTGACCGTTTTCCTCTATCTGACTGGCTCTAGTTGTAGCATTTGGCGATACAGTGCAATTGCCTACTACAAATAGTGTAGTAGATACCATAACATCGTGCACTTCTAGACAAAGCATGAACTTGGGCACAAAACTTCCTTGGGGTGTACAAAGCAAACTTAGAAGGGGTGCCCAAAAATCGGACCTCCATTACTGCGTCAATATTCCCCGAGCCCAGTCCCCTTTTTTGCATATTGCCTAATTGCTTTAATTAGTGTCAAAATGGAAATTCCTCCGAAACCTATCATGTGTGGTATCAAGTAAAGCCTGGATCATAAAGATTGTCTTAAAGATACTTTTTAGTAGGGTATCTTAGCATTTGGGGTCATTATAGTTCATTAAAATCCTTGGAGGTCACTGTGATAAAAATTTCATTCACACCAAATTTGTATCAAATTCCACCATATGGCGTGCATACAATAAGGGTATTCCCGTAATTATTTAAACAAATTTTGACATTGTAAACATAAAAATATTTTTATTTTTAAGGTTTATATTGTTTCATATCAAAGGTAATAGTATCTATTCATGAAAAAGCTAATTCACAAATTTTGTTGGATATTACAAAAAGTGACATGCTGCGGCCGTACGTTCCCTAAATGGCACTATCACGTCACCTTGTACTACTTTTGATGTTATTTAAAACATTTTTGTTTTTGCAAATTTGAAAGTTTGGTAATAACTTCCTTTAAAATTGAAACGTCATTAAGAATCTGTGTTTACATTATAAAAAAAAAACGATGGCATTTCGTCGTTGAGGATGTACAAATTGAAAACATTTTCTGGAACGTACGTCCACAACGGTTATCATTTGGAATTTAACCCAAAGATGACAAGCTTTGATTTTAAATCTCTTTCTTTTTTCTTCAGCTTACAACTTAATCGCCCTGATGTGTACAGATCTGTGTAAGTAAACTATAAAGTTTTTTTTTTTTTGCAACAAAAGGCTGTTACTAAAACATGGGTAACTCAAAATGTACACTTTTGTGTAGATCCCAAGCCGCCGCGGCCGCGGCCGGGCTTGGGGTGTCTAGTGGGTGGAATTGACAAAGTCATACTTCTTTCTACTTAATACTTCTATCAGAATCTACTTCAAATACAATTGTCCTAATTAAAAAACCTGAATATTTAGAAGTTCTGGTCCCCCATCACTGCATTTTTCTGTGACAAAACGCACACGAGTCCAGAGCACAAATCCTTTGGTGAGTGGCGAGCCACTTGCAGTTCAATAAGCAAAAATAAAGGTCATTCCTGCAGCCATACTTCAGCAGTTCTCTAATTACCTTTCGATATTTCAGGTAGCAAGGTCTAAAATAGCTTTCAGGAGTTGTCAGCATCCTGAGCAGTAGCTAACAGTCCAACAAGAACCTCTAAGAGCTGGAGCATTTTGATGGACATGCGGGAGAACTTTATCATATCCTTTTTTGATAACCCAGAATGTCTCAAAATCCCCTCTGACATTTTCAGGAAACAACTTTAATACATGGAATTGAAATCCATACGGCTCCTGGCAAAGAACCAGGGTGCTAGTGTTTCCAAGCCCTTTGTGTATAGCACGAAAGTCTTGGTGATAGCGAGTGCACATCAATATCACATCAAGCACTATATGAAATCAAGAAATGATATCACAGTATTGGAAGGTTGGACTCTTTGTCATCATCTTTAGTCTTGTTCAAGATGTCCCTTTATGCACTGAAAGTCTCTAACATATTACATTCCTCACTCTCGTCTTTTAATTGTATTTCCGAATGACAATGAAGACTGTAGCACTACACCGGTCGGTGGTGAAATAATTTAGACCGCCTTGACCAAGGTTACATCATCTATAGTCTCCAAATCTAGAAAAAGGATCCATCAAAAGTATTTGTGAGCTGCAAAGCATTCTGTTGAAGCTTTGCCCAAGTATAAAGTGTTGAGACTTGATGGTTGCGCCAGGTCCTTGTCATGTGCCAGCTTTCAGAATTGAATTAGAAGTTTCAAAGACTGCAATACCGGCTTCTTACAAGACTCGTTGTCCAACAAGATCCACCAAGAATGTTGCCAATCATGTTCCACAGCACAGAGCTATTTCTGTGTGGAGGCCAAGCAGTGTGTTCTATATACTGTTGTTGACAGTACCAAGAAAACTCTCAAAATCTGCTCTTTCATTGTTTTTGTTTTGTTCAGTTTTGTCTTTTTCTTTAAGGGATTTCATTCATTATGTGCAGAGTTCCTGGACGTGATTTTCTACAGTTTTGAACATAGGAAAGAAATGCCTGTGCCTCAAGTATTCTCCTGTTTTTAATGGCGGTATTCTGTGAACTAGTTTGTTGGGTACTTCTGTAGCAGTTTCGATAAAGTGTCAGATCAAATGGTATTTGGGCTCAATTGTTACAAGGTCCCTTCCAGAAATCCTACTCAATATCTGGTATCTTGTAGAACTCCTGACACCATCCTCATTTTTATCCAACGTCATTGTGTTCATTAATGCAAATTGCCAGATAATTTTGAACAAATAATACAAGCTTTTTCGGACAGGAACGTCCAGTGGATTGACTTTTCTTCTGTTTAACCATCATCTTGTGTACGTCTTTTTTGTATTATTACTATTATTTTATTTTTTACTTGATATAATCATATATATTTTTTTATTTTGATGGAATTATTTTTACCCTAAAACTCCATCTGTATCAATATGTTTTGATCTTGGAACTCAAAGCCATTAACTTTTAAAAATGTTATTATTATTTTTTTTTAATTTATTTATTTTAATATTTATTTATTCATTTTTTTTTTAATTTTATTTTATTATTTGTTATGGTTTGAAGGAACAAATTTAAGATGGAATGCCATGCTTCATCCCAGTTTAGCTGAGTAGCAGCTGTTTAGGGATTATATTACCAAGAGCCATTTCACATGATTTTGAAGACATTTTAAGCTATTTCCCAAGCTCCCTTGTCCCCACTGACCGGACTTGCTGAAAATCGGCAACCATCAACTTTGTACAAATATTAACCATGCATTGACCTATTGTTATATATCTCTGCAAGCAATACTTCATGCTTTAATACCTAGTATTAAACTTCCACTAAAAATATCAGCTTTTCACAAAGATGTACCAACAAACCGCAATATATAAACGTTGGGGGATTTATAGTTTTGGTGTTAATATACTGCAAAATTGACTAATAATACTAAATTAAACTAAAATCTACACTGTGGAGTATGTACGAATAAGGGGTAAAAGTTTGTACAGGGGTAAAAATTGTTCGAAATAATAAGATATAGTTCGATAGTATCTGTGATCTATAGTTTTATTACAATAGGCACATAACAGTTCAAGGTCATCCTGGGTAAAATTTGTCCAATTTGCTCCAAACTGGTTTTAAAATTTGTTCATTTCATACTAAATTGTATATAGATTATTTGTTTGACAGTTCAATATAGAATTAGAGTTATAGTTAGTGACCTCACATAGACCCAGTCACATTTGCATTCTAATTATGCAACAGAATATCATATATGGTGCAAACAGTATATTTTGGGCTCCTATACAGTATAGACGAACAATTGGACATAATATTTATAACAAACGGGTAAATGTAAAATTTTATCCCATTGTGACCTTGAACCTATTTTGCCTCATAACAGTTGAAGTACTACTTCCAGATAGGGAAACTATACCTTTTTAATCCTTGAAAGGCGATGAACATACTCTTCGGCTCATTTCGACCCTGTATAAACCTTGCCCTATACATATTTTACTACTTTGATTTTGGTAAACTTTTGATATGTTGTTCTTAAAGGTTTTCCCAATACAACTCAGGAGAAATAGATATGTTGCAATTAGTTATGTCATTATGTTTTCCTAATTTGACTGGCCTATCAATAACCTGAAAATAATCGCAAGTGAATATTATTTGTACAATTTAAATGCCAATTTATACATCATGAAACCTCAAGTTATGATTACTGTGCGTCATACTAATAATACGAGGGGCGTAGTTATGGACATTATTATTGCAGTGAAGTTGTTGTGGTGCTTCTCACATGCAATTTTCTCTACAAAACCCATAGGAGTGACCAATGGATTACACATTTTGATTTCAGTGACACTTTGACACCAAGCCCTAACTACGGTTATCAGCCACAAAACTGGCCAATGGTATCGTATGACCTTAAATGACCCCAAACTGACCTCTGCTTACCAAATATTCAAATATTTAGATCATTTTAGCACTCTACATGTCTCAAGCTTTAATTTGATACCAAACTTGATATGATTATTGAAAGTAATTATTTTAACATTACTACGAAATATGTATAAAAAAGGGGCGTGGCCTATGACGTCATTATTGTGGTCGAATTTTTGGGCACCCCTTCTGAAATTGCTTTACATACCCCAAGGAAGGGTTGTGCCAAGTTTCATGCTTTTGTCCAGAAGTGCACGATCTTGGTGAAAATTATGACTTATCTACTTCACTATGACTCATGTTACACGATGACACAGTTCTGCTTCGAAGACGTTAACTCCCTGAGAATCACTTGCCTTTAAAATAGCATTTGTGATTAAGAAATTGCAGTATATATTAATTTGAACAACCAGTTAAAATTGAGCTGCCAAATATTCAAGCTCTAGCATCCGTACCATATTAATGCTTGGCTGGAAAGATCACATCAGTTCCATTGTGGCCCATCGGCAGGTAGCATTCATGCGCTCAGAGATAATACCCATATCAAGATGGAGAATACCTATTAGTATTGATCATTTTGTTACCCCACTTTATTGGATACCACACCATTTGCTAATTTTAAGTGGGGAGAAATGTGCCTGCACACCAGAAAAGTTGTATTATAGGGAAATTATAATTTATATACAAGAGAGAGAGAGAGAGAGAGATTTGGATTGCTAACCGAGAATTATTGCCATGAATAAATGCAAATCTTATTTTGGTACCGATAGATAGCTATGGTCCACTTTTTTTCCATTGATACTAAAATGAGTACCAACATGCCTAGAATTGCGTCCGAATGACGTCATAAAATTTCGCATGTTAGCAAGACCGTTAATTTCCATAGGACACAGTGTGGAATAGGGGAAAATTCTTTTTTCACCAAAAAGTAAGCAATATCCGATTGTCACGCGGTTTTGGCTCTACTTGATGCGAAATGATTAGGTTGATTATATTCAGAGCGTTTTAGTGCTATAATAATGTGTTTGAGTCAGCAAAATTGCAAAAATCATCATTATTGTAACCCCGTAAACGACCATATTGCAAACCCTGAAAAAAACATATTGCAAACCCTTAAGGTAATGGACTACCGGTGAAATGGCTAAAAACAAAAATGCAAATGGTGCGCCCGCAGGTGGAGTGCCCATCTCTTTGTCATTGGCGTTTGGGCCAGACTCCCTCATATAACGTTGCTGTGGGGGTTCGCCACTCCTTCCGCACAGCGAGTCTGTTTTGCATTCCCAGCATATGCCGGTACCTATTTATACAACTGGGTGGAGAGAGGCAAGCGAGGTAAAGTGCCTTGCATAAGTGTCCAACACATTGGTGACAGCTGGGCTAGAACTCACATCCTTACGCATATGAGACGAGCGCTGATCCACTGCACCACATGTGCCACTCTAAATGGCTAAAACACCATTTTCAGAAATACGCTTTTGACAAGCAGCAGAATTATATCTTCCAGTTGCTGTTAATTTGACATAAGTCGGAGTCATGGTTTCAAAGTTATGGCAAATTAAAACAATAACATACATAAGACATTAATTCTTATGTATTTTATTGTTTTTGAAGGGGCAATATTTAACAACGCTCCTGTAAATATTCATAACTTGAAAAAGAAACCGGCTTTTGCTTTGCAAATATCTGCAAATGAAGTTAAAATTGAAATAGATATTTGAAATGTGATTTAAAAATTTAAATGCTGAACCTAATTTGCATAATAATGAAAAAATAATGTTTCTAGGTTTTAACGGTTTTCTTTGACGCGTTATCTTTTCTTGTTTACGGTGTACAATTTGAAAACGACAAGAGCTATAACCACCAAATTTTGGCACAATCTTTTTCTGTCACAGGAGAATGGTATAACAGAGCCCTTTTTAAAATTTTGCTCCTGTGCCAGTTTTGAAAAATATGAATTACAAATGGAATTACAAAAGAATTTTATTCATAATTTTAGCACTTTATACCCCAAAATTCAAAAATTCGGATCTGTTATGCCACTTTTTAGGTGTTGTAAATTCAAAATCTTCCTCTTTGTTCCAGCCTTCCTCACTATATATTATTTGCGGATGACATTAACATTCTTTTTTCACATGAAGACCTCGATACACTCGAAACCACGGTTAATAACGAACTTTCCATTATTTCCAATTGGTTCAAACATAATAAGCTGTCTCTAAATATAGCTAAAACAAATTTCATGATCTTCAAAAACAAACATAGTACAAGGCCAGATACTATTCTAAAAATACAACTCGACAATAACAACATCAGTGAGGTAAACACCGCTAAGTTTCTTGGCGTACTTATTGATAACAACCTTTCTTGGAACTCCCACACTGCCCACATATCAAAAATTATTTCTAAATATAATGGCATCATCCGCAAAGTTCGTCCTTCCCCTAAATTCTCCTCGTACCCTATACATTTTTTTATTCTCCCTTATCTAAATTATTGTGCAATTGTCTGGGCAGACAAAAATAATACACATCTCAAGATGGAGAACACCTATTAGTATTGATCATTTTGTTACCCCACTTTATTGGATACCACACCATTTGCTAATTTTAAGTGGGGAGAAATGTGCCTGCACACCAGGAAAAAAGGTGTATGTATAGGGAAATTATAATTTATATACAAGAGAGAGAGAGAGAGAGTTTTGGATTGCTAACCTCCGAGAATTACTGCCATGAATAAATGCAAATCTTATTTTGGTACCGATAGATAACTATGGTCCACTTTTTTTCCATTGATACTAAAATGAGTACCAACATGCCTAGAATTACGTCCGAATGACGTCATAAAATTTCGCATGTTAGCAAGACCGTTAATTTCCATAGGACACAGTGTGGAATAGGGGAAAATTCTTTTTTCATCAAAAAGTTAGCAATATCCGATTGTCACGCGGTTTTGGCTCTACTTGATGCGAAATGATAATGTGTTTGAGTCAGCAAAATTGCAAAAAATCATCATTATTGTAACCCCTTAAACGACCATATTGCAAACCCTGAAAAAAAAAACATATTGCAAACCCTTAAGGTAATGGACTACCGGTGAAATGGCTAAAAACAAAAATGCAAATGGTGCGCCCGCAGGCGGAGTGCCCATCTCTCTGTCATTGGCGTTTGAGCCAGACTCCCTCATATAACGTTGCTGGGGGGTTCGCCACTCCTCCCGCACAGCGAGTCTGTTTGCATTCCCAGCATATGCCGGTACCTATTTATACACCTGGGTGGAGAGAGGCAAGCGAGGTAAAGTGCCTTGCATAAGTGCCCAACACATTGGTGACAGCTGGGCTCGAACCCACATCCTTACGCATATGAGACGAGCGCTGATCCACTGCACCACTAAATGGCTAAAACACCATTTTCAGAAATACGCTTTTGACAAGCAGCAGAATTATATCTTCCAGTTGCTGTTAATTTGACATAAGTCGGAGTCATGGTTTCAAAGTTATGGCAAATTAAAAACAATAAAATACATAAGACATTAATTCTTATGTATTTTATTGTATTTCAAGGGGCAATATTTAACACCGCTCCTGTAAATATTCAAAACTTGAAAAAGAAACCGGTTGTTACTATGCAAATATCTGCAAATGAAGTTAAAATTGAAATAGATATTTGAAATATGATTTAAAAATTTAAATGCTGAACCTAATTTGCATAATAATGAAAAAATAATGTTTCTAGGTTTTAACAGTTGTTTTCTTTGACGCGTTATATTTTCTTGTTTACGGTGTACAATTTGAAAACGACAAGAGCTATAACCACCAAATTTTGGCACAATCTTTTTCTGTCACAGGAGAATGGTATAACAGAGCCCTTTTTAAAATTTTGCTCCTGTGCCAGTTTTGAAAAATATGAATTACAAATGGAATTACAAAAGCATTTTATTCATAATTTTAGCACTTTATACCCCAAAATTCAAAAATTCGGATCTGTTACGCCACTTTTTAGGTGTTGTAAATTCAAAATCTTCCTCTTTGTTCCAGCCTTCCTCACTATATATTATTTGCGGATGGCATTAACATTCTTTTTTCACATGAAGACCTCGATACACTCGAAACCACGGTTAATAACGAAGTTTCCATTATTTCCAATTGGTTCAAACATAATAAGCTGTCTCTAAATATAGCTAAAACAAATTTCATGATCTTCAAAAACAAAACATAGTACAAGGCCAGATACTATTCTAAAAATACAAATCGACAATAACAACATCAGTGAGGTAAACACCACTAAGTTTCTTGGCGTACTTATTGATAACAACCTTTCTTGGCACTCCCACACTGCCCACATATCAAAAATTATTTCTAAATATAATGGCATCATCCGCAAAGTTCGTCCTTCCCCTAAATTCTCCTCGTACCCTATAGCAATTGTTTTTATTCTCCCTTATCTAAATTATTGTGCATTGTCTGGCAGACAAAATAATACACATCTCAACTCTCATTCCTTTTACAAAAAAGGGCAATTCGCACTTTATCCAGGACCTGCTTAGAACCCCGCTTACAATCCTATCCGCAAGAGATTTCCAAGACTTGTTTGAGTTGGTTGACCATTTACCTTAGAGAATCACACATGTGCTTTTTCGAAACCGGCTGGCAATTCCGAATCCATGATGGCCGCCGGTAGCCATTTTAAAAATATAAATTTTAATTTTGATACCTAAAAGTATGTGTACTAACCTCGTTTTAGGGGTTTGTGGGGTGCTGGAAATTTCATTCTGACATCATTTTTATCATTAGAGTCCATGTTACATGGTTGATTTGGAATTCCAGGATGGCCGCCGGCAGTCATATGAAAAGTACCCATTTTGTGTCTTAACCTAGTATTATGTTAATACATCGTTTAGGGCGTTTTTATGGTTTGGGAATTCAGTTCTGACATCATTTTATTATCATTGAGTCCATGTTACATGATGGATTTGGATTCCAGAGGGCCGCCGGCTGTCATATGTAAGGTACGCAGTTGTTGAAAGATCGCCTAGAATGATGTGTAATGCCTCATTGTAGATGGTTGTAGGTGTAGAAAATCCATATTTGACACCATTTTTATGAGTTGGGGTCAAGGAATTCAATGCGACCATTGATAACAATGCTAGACCATTTAGTTGTTGCAGCCATTTTGAATTTCAAAATGGCCGCCACCATTATCTACTTTTGCCTATTATCTTGGTCCCTGAGATTCGTAGAGGCAAAATTCTGGTGTCTGACTTCACCCATGTTTTTAGGGTCAAGGAATTCAATGACACCAGTGATAACAATGCTGGACCATACATGTGCGGCAGCAATCTTGAATTTCAAAATGGCCGCCAAGAAAAATGGATTATATTACATACATTCGCCTTTGATAGAGGTAGAAGCATGATTCTGGTGTCTATACCCATGTTTACAAGGTCAAGGAATCCAAAAAGATCAAAGGTAACTTTACTGGGTTCTTTGTTTGTGGCAGCCATTGGTTATTTGGTTGAACTACCCAGTCCAGTGACCGCGAAGTATTTACGATCCTAGCAGCGAGTTGGCCGGCCGCCGAAGCGGCGGCGGCATGACGGTAGTCGGCTCTGGTGCAGAGCTAAAGTGTCATAATTGAAAGTGACATAGTTGATGGTATCATAATTGGCAGTGATATTGCTGATGTCATAATTGACAGTGACATAGCCGATGGTGTCAGCGTTGGCAGTGTCATAATTGGAAGTAACATAGCTGACGGTGTCATAATTGGCGGTGTCATAATTGGCAGTGGCCTAATTGAAAGTAACATAGCTGATGGTGTAATAATTCGCAGTGTCATAATTGGAAATGTTATTTTTGTTGGTGACATAGTTGGATCATGCATCATCAGAGTCATCGCTGTCTTCGTTCTCTGATGAAACAGGTGCCCAGATTTTAGTGTCTATCCATGTCCATCAGTTGGAGATGGAAAGTCTACAACCTACAACGGGAGTAGCTGCCAGTCTCCATATAGCAACCCGATAGTTCACTCTACGGCAGATATGTTGTCGTAATGCTGCATGACATGGTGGTAACGTGGCCTAGTGAACACAGCAGCCGAGGTGCAATATACCGTCATCACAAATTTCTCCTTGATGAGAGTGAACCTGAGGCTGTCACACTCTCTTGAATCTTGGTACGTACGCCAGACGCGATATATGTTTTTTTCATTCTCCTCCACTTTTCATTCTCTTTCACCATCACCATAGCTGTTTGACACCCAACTGGAACAGGAAACAGAAACTCCATCACTCTAACAAGAAATGTCTTACTCAGGATTAAGTTGTTGGCTGTTGGCCCTACCTCCCTCACATATTGTGATACAACTAGTTCCTTCAAGGTGACAGTGAGGGTGAAACTACAAAGTGTGAAGACGCTTCCAAAGTTCCAACATCCGAGCAGCCCTAGAAGTGCATGGTCACTAAGGATTGTTTGCAGGTTTCGAAGAATTTCCATGTGCAATCTATGGGTCGTACCCCGATTCAAGAGTTGTTTGCAGCCTCAGGTTCACTCTCATCATGGAGAAATGTTGTGATGACGGTATGTTGCACCTCGCCATGTTGTGCAGCATAATTACAACAACACATCCGTAGAGCGAACTATCAGGTTGTATATGGAGGACTAGCGATCTCCCTTGTAGACATGCCTCTCCAACTGGGGACAGGTATGGACACTAGACGTTGGCCGTAAACCATATGCCCCAATTCTTTTCGAGCCTTCAGATGAAGAAGAGAGCGTGATACAAGGGATTTGGATGACGATGATTCAGACGATCAGGACTCTCCACCTGTTTCATAATGACTCTGATGATCTGATCCAACTATGTCACCAACAAAAGTAACATGTCCAATAAAATGACATGCCAATTATGACACCATCATCTATGTCACTTCCAATTAAATGACACGCCAACGCTGACCACCACAGCTTTCCCTGCCAATTATGACACCATCAGCAATGTCACTGCCAATATGACACTCAGCCAACCTGTCACTTAAAATCTCTCGTCGAACCAAAACTAGTGTACTACGACTGAATACACGTGCTCTATCGATATTGGGAACTACGTCATAGATGCATTTCCGGAATATTGCTAAATACATGTGTCACCACCACCGTGTTACATTACAACATTTATAGGTTTAGGTAAAACACCGAAAAGAGTACCTGAACCAACATGCCGCCATTTATTATCAAATGAGTTATGACAATGAGATGAAAATGAATGGCACGTTTCATTTCAAGGTATCCCATTACCTTAACTCATGAGTACTTTGAGCGACAATCGGATCATTCATGACTGTAGGATTTTTAGAGTGGCTTGTAATTAGGATGCACTTTGGACCTGATACAGAGGACAATCTTATACAGGACATTGTTTGTAATGTTTGTCCTTTCGAGTACCCGATAACAGCATCACGTGTTTCATGTTCCTACTGATAAGAGTGGCTTTGTAGATGTTATTTACTAATGACCCCATGCAGCATTGTTTGATATATTAATGCAACAGCGCCTTCTTTTGGAGATATTTGTTACTCAACAATCTCTTAGCTCAGGGTAGATCCTTGAAAGAGGAAATCAGGGATTGCAAGATAAGAAAATCCTACCAAATAACATTGCTGATCTCTTAATCAAACAACCTTAAAGCACAGCTAGGTTGACGATGGCCTTTGTTCCCGGTACAGGCGGTACCTTTGACGCCTGTTAAAATACTGTTTGTTGTTGTTGTTTTAGATTCGGAAATTCAAATTATCACTAGATCACGGTTGCGAAATATCTTTAAAGCCACCGAAAGGAATAGTTATTTTGGACAATTACACTTATATCCTGATTTCAATTCAAGATTATCAGCACTTCTTCTTTTCAATTGGGTAATATATGGAATTTGCTGTGTTCCAACGCTGTGTACTAATTGTTTAACAAGAGTGCTATAAAAAAATCCTGTTATCTCTTGTTGCGGATCTGCAGCTGTAGAATATTTCCAACAGACTTGATACAGACATGGACAAATAAGCGAATCGGAATGCAATGATAGTGAACATCTTGTATCGTTCCATTTATATCGTTGCTGTGGCTTAATGCAACATCAAAATGTCTCAAGTTAGAAGCTGATTCAGCAAAACATTAGTATGGTTGTTAATTCTAACTGGGAATGTATGGAATTTTAATTACCTTTTCATGTTAGAAGTTTTAAAATAATAAAAATATACACATTTAGGTTAAAAGCTTTTGGGTACTGATATAAGAAAACGTTTCGGTTATCAGTATTCCTTTCGTGAACGAGAGATTGTCAAACGAGGCTAAAAGAGATGTTATGGATGATGATTACGGCTACGGACGATGATTATGATGCTGCTGCTACTAAGGTATGAATGATGATGATGACGATTGCTGATGACGATGCCGCGACGGATTAACGATGATGACGACGACGATGATGAGCATCATGGACCGAGTCCAAATTTAACCCTTTACGAACTGTGTCCCATTTAGCCTGAAAGGAAAAAAGGTGTGGTATGCGAACAGTAGATTTAAGGATTTTTGTTATTAAATTTGTTCACATCAGTCAGTTTGACAGATAAACAATTTTGTATCGAAAGGTCGAAATGCGGGGTTCAAAAATTAGTACGGTTGTAAAGGTTAAATAGTCACTAATATCGCAGTTGGCACCGGGCATGGATTGGACAGTGGGTAAGACGTTCGGGGCCATACTATCCACAGGATGTTTAATGATGTCAATGGGCAGAAGCGCCCCACTCATCGGTAAGAGATTTAAGAATAACTCCTGTAGAGTTAAGGAAGGTTGTCCCTGGTCATTGGATGGATCGGCCCTAAGGCATCCAAGGCATGCTCTATAGGGTTCATATGAGGAGAGCAAGCAGGCCATGTTATCGGCTCCTACCTCTCTGCCTCAAGAAATCTGTCTCAATACAGCGGCCTTGTGCGACGTGGCGTTGTCGTCTTTGCAGCCTAAAATTGTTGGCATTAAAACCCCTGCTTTAATATGGCAGGCAGGAGTAGTGGTTTTCCACGAACACGACGGCGTTCCCCGTCTTCATGTATTCACCTGGCACACCAGTGCACCGTTTTCCTCCATTAATGACTACCGACTCATACCATTACTGAGCCGCCACCACCTAAGGCGATTCCTGACTACAGTCATCTCGGAGGTTTATCACCACGTACGACGAACCCTTTGTCTTCCATCTTGACGTCAATGATTTGCAGTCGGCTCTAATCCATAAAGACAACATGTCGACAGTTTCCGAGCTTGTAATCTTCTTGATACCCTGCGAGCAAAGTCGAGCAACTCTGTGGTGAACATTTGTTCATTCGTCGTGTCGATAACCATGTTTGAACCAGGGAGGGGCAAACGTTTGTGATTTCCGTAGGTCTTTCTCCACAAACGACGAAGAAGGCTCGTTGGCATTTCCGGGCCCTACGGCACAGATTAAAAAGTCGGGCGATTATCTCGTCTCGAGTTAGTCAATCGTGGTCGTCATGGAGAGATTCGTGGCCTTCAAAACGGACCCGCCCGTCTCATGAGTTGTCTGTCTGAGAATTTTACATCCGTTTACTCTGCGATATCCTAAGAAAATCAGAGACTTTGGCTTCTTTGTACTTTTCCGTCGGAGTGCAAGAACTCTTCGGCGTATTGGCCAATTTGTCGTTGTGCGAGGATGGCATAGCCGAGGGAACTCGGATGTCAGGTTTTTGTTGTAAATATCAACAACAAACTGAAAAAAAAACCGTGGTCTAAAAGGAAACAAAACAACAGACCGTCTGTAATTTTATAGCTCCAAGAAAAGTGCGTTGTTACGTAATCAAAATTATGCATGAATTCACTTGAACTGGGTAGTGCGGACTCATTTTGTAATCATTCACCTACTCTAATATGATTACTGAGGCGTTCAAATAGAAATGCGTTTTAAGATTGGATCTGAAAAACATTATTCCAACTTTATGGGCAACAATGTATCTAAAGGATGGTAAGGTTTCTATTTCTCCTGTGCAAACATCTATTGAACTGGTTTAAAGGTTTTCATAGGGCTTCATTCCAATTGAATATAATTAGATCAATTTTACTATACCTCTTATTATCAAATGCTGCTTAAAATGTTCCCAAAACGTGTCCTCAAATTCCCAACTAAAAATCGAAAAAAATAATCAAAAATCAGATTTTTGCATGTCTGTAACAAGAGTAGTCATCCTATCATACCCTACAAGTTATAAGCTCAAAAGCAATCTAATAAGAACAAAATCGGATGTTTGAGTCATAAAGACACTTCCTACAACACGTAATTCAATGGAAATTCATATCTTTGAACAATGCTATTCTCTTACTTTTCTGTAAATTTTTCGGTTGTAGAAATTCGATTGACTTAACCTTTTTATCACTTTTTAAGTTATTCTTGCAAATATCAAAAATTTTGACTCTTTCGGATGAATCACTGATAGTGACTTTTATAAGGATACAAATTTCAAACAACGAAATACAAGAGTATATTCCATCACTATTAATGTTAGTGCTAGCGTCATTTGAAACCTGGACATTACTCCAAAAGCTATAACCTTATAGCAGAAGTGAATCGTTCCTGTTCTTTAAATAATTAGTTTATATCATATTAATAGCACAAATCAACATTGCCCATCTTTAAAGATGGATGACCCGATTTAAGTCAATATATTTTTCATCTTGATAGAATGGCCTTCACGCCAAACCCCCATCTGTAAAATTTTGCGTGATTTTGGTAAGCCTCCCAAGAGTACTGTGCAAATTAATATTGGTCGACCAAAATGCGGCATATTTTCGCTTATAACATCCAAACCAAACATCCTTTAGCCCTAAGATTTCACAGGGTAAAGGAGAAAAATAGTAGCTTTTCTTCTGGTACCAAAATTGGTACAACTTCCGTTAAAATCTGGGGTCCCTGGGAACGAGGCTATTAACGCTATTTTACAGCGTTAAAAAAGTGGGACAAAACTTAACCAATAAATTTATTGCAAATCTGCAAAATAAATCTTCGTTGAGAATGCTTATTTCGTAAACCATTGACAAAAAATACGATAGTTTTAAAGGGAAAAAGCCACTATCAACCTAATATGACGAAACAAACAGCTTTTTATTATAGATCCACAAAAGATGTTCACCGAAAATCAGTTTCCCTGGCAAATCTACAAGAAAACTTAGCTGGTGTTTTTCGAGGAAGATTCACTGTATATTTAGACTCCAAATTTTGGGCAATTTGATATCTTGAAAATTGCACGCTGATTGCGTTTACAGGGTTAATCGTATATCTTACATCCTGGGCCTCCGGATTAGAGTATTATTCAAAACTTGCCTTTTCCGCGGGAACGTCTCTCCTACTATTATTGTGCCTTGTTAATAATATTGCATATGTGACGAGAGATGTGATTGATCATTTACAGAAATTTTATTAAACATTAGCATGTTAATTGGTAATATCTCAGAGGACACATATCTGCATTACAATAGATTGCTTTTAAAGTGTATTCAATTAGGTTTTGAAACTATACGGTCTTTGCTCCTTTTTATCTGCTTATAAGAAGAGACCAACAACGATGGAAATATAACTACTTAGGGATTCAAGCATCATAATTAGAACAGATGTAAACATTGATGATTAAAATGTCGATACATGGTTAAACTGAATGTAAAAACTAGAGAATTAACAGTTATCAACCCAAAACATGCCGTGAACGAATTGACTTTTGTATAACAACAGTTAATGACTAAACACTCATCGCAACCCAGAAGGATTGTATCTAGGAGTGCGTGAATCGAACCACGACTTTCCGATAACCTGGACGGACGTCCTACCCACTAAATTTCAATGTTGGTCTATAATGAGGAGCAACCAGGGTATACAGTACACACAACATACAGAGACTGAAGACAATAACAATCGAGATCAATTTCATGATGCTTACTCGCAACCCTATAGTAGATTACAAATTAAGTGAGACTTCATGCATATTTCCATGGGGTGATATTGTATGGGCTTCAATCCCCGGCCATGCGGAGACTAGGCCTTTGTTGCCATTACAATACATATTGTGTTCATGGTACAAAGTTACTGTATAGAATCGGATTACTGGAAACTAATGTATTCAGTTATGTTATGGTCTGTTAATGGTACTGATGGTAGGACTTATGCCATGGTTGGCCGGAATCTCTTATTACAAGGGTGTCCCATTTTGATGGCCAAAAAACTTAGTTGTGTTTGTACTAATTGATATAAGAATGCATTATTTATCCAATGCTATGATAAGGAATGATATTTTACAGTGTCAAAGGTAAGTTACGTTCAAATAACAACGCTTAATGAAGTCATTGCTGGTGTTTTCATCATGATACTTCAATTGAAACATCCAAGCTAGCTTAGATGCGAAATAATTTAATACGTTTATTTCTTAGCTATATAACAATACATTGTATGAGTAGCATAAACTTCTTTCCCTGTGGCCATTAAAATAATTCCCCTTACCTCTCACGTTGGATGGACAGATACGTCCCCTCTAACAATTTGTAGAATATCTGAAAAAAACGTTAAATGGATTGCAACCATATAAACATTACGATGTCAAACTTAGTTACGCCCTTTTTATATCATATTTGTGTAATATTATCCCTAAAAAATTGTGAGTTGCGTTTGAAGTTTATAAAGAACACGATATTCCGTCCGTAAAAACAAAATGATCAACCATCAAAGTTTGATGGTGGATCATTTTGTGGTGTTAATTTTGCTATACGTGCCGCCAACAAGTATGCAACAGGATATCATCCTCTTAAAACTTAAGTGCCAAAGGGCACGGTTACGCAATCAAATTTTTCAAGGAGTTTTTTGCTAATTGTCTGATTTATGAATACGCTTCTCCTGATACTAAAAAATCCGCCCACGGCTTCATTAGAATACTTGGACGCTAACGGAAGTGAAAAAAAATCAAGGTATTTTACTAATTAAAAAATTAAAGTAATTAAATTTTGGGATTTATTTGCTTAGATATATAACTTACTGATGCAATTAATTAATAATAATACTTACAAATCAATAAACCGTTTTGATGCTAATAGCACTCAATTTTAAATTTTTTAGTTTTTTCGTTTTTTTTTTTTAGATTTAACGTTAAAATCAATGTGATTTGGAAGTTTCTGAAAAAATCAAGATGCATAAATTTGTGCTATATTTTTTTCAAATAATTTTTAAAATTTTCAAATTGGTTATTCTAGAGTAGATCTCATGAATTATTTTGGTTCAAAACCTTATATTGGAGTTGCTGAGGCTGGAAACTGTGGCGAATCACTCTTTTCTTCTCGAGAGTGACAATTTCAATGGGCCATTTCCACAAATAGGGAGACAAAGTAAACGAAGACTACTATCGGACAGTCAGTTTGCTTTAAAACATGCGAAACGTATTATCAGAGTACGTCAAAATAGGACAAAGGCAGCACTACAGACAAATCAATCAAAGAAATAACCCTGTTTCCATGAAGGACTCCCATCAACAGATCATCTGCGAGCAATATATCAACTGTTAGAAAAGTTAAATGAGGATAAGCTATAAAATCAATCACAAGCACATTGTCTGCAGAAATTCCTATTTTTTCTGAATTTCTTGAAAATGTAGATGCTGCACATTTTAATCGAGGACGGGCTCAAAGATAATATCTATTACATTACAATTCACAATTGCTCAGTACACTAGCCTTTGGACAGAATGTACTGATGCATGCCGTGGCGAATAGAGCAGCATTATTTCATCAAGCAACAAGTGTGTCATGAGTATCCTTAAACAATATCACTACAGGGTGACCCAATAAAAACTTTACCCAAAATGAAAGTGATATTTTTCCACTTTTTTTTTTAATTTGATATATGTGGATTTTATTTTATCATAAAGAATGGGTAATTGAGCATCTTGCCTGAAAAAATAAATTGTTAATTTGGTTGAGTGGTTCAAGATATGGTCCACTGAACTTGTCTATGGGTATTTCATGATGGAATGATAAGTACACATTGTTTTGGCAACCGGGCTTTTCAAATCTGAAATCATAGCATGCTAAATACCATTTTTCTGTCGAGGACGGGCTCAAAGATAATTTCTATTACATTACAATTCACGGGCGGGCTCAAAGATAATTTCTATTACATTACAATTCACAATTGCATGCCGTGGCGAATAGAGCAGCATTATTTCATCAAGCAACAAGTGTGTCATGAGTATCCTTAAACAATATCACTACAGGGTGACCCAATAAAAACTTTACCCAAAATGAAAGTGATATTTTTCCACTTTTTTTTTTAATTTGATATATGTGGATTTTATTTTATCATAAAGAATGGGTAATTGAGCATCTTGCCTGAAAAAATAAATTGTTAATTTGGTTGAGTGGTTCAAGATATGGTCCACTGAACTTGTCTATGGGTATTTCATGATGGAATGATAAGTACACATTGTTTTGGCAACCGGGCTTTTCAAATCTGGAATCATAGCATGCTAAATACCATTTTTCTGTCTTGTGTCAGGGCGGGGATAGACACGATCTGCTCGATTTGGGCATTGGGGATTTCCATGCCTAAGAAAAATGATGCTCCGTCGACAAGTCTGTTTTGCTGACTTATTGTTCAGTGGGCCCTATCTTGAAACCATTCACCAAAATGACATTTTCAGGCAAGATGTCAATACCTATTCTTTATCATAAAATCCAATCCAAGTATCATTTTTTTTTTAAAAAGTGGAAAAAAAATCTCAATCATTTTGGGTAAAGTTTTCATTGGGTCACCCCTGTATTAGGGATTTTTAAGTACTGGTTAGAGATTACTTAAGGGATCATCATTACAAAAAAATGTTTGCCGCTTTTTATTAAGGCGTGTCGGTGACTGCTCGCACATATTTGCATTTAAGATAAAATGATACACAGGCACTTGTGTTAACACTGGTCTCTACAGGCCTAATGTACATTATTTAATAGACCATGCTGTCGTTTAAAAACAGAGCCGGTGTATTGATGTAGCTTGACTGTTCAAAACTCACATGTATAATCTATAGGCATTATAAAACTGTTAAAACATTACTACGTGTGTCCAAAAATAGAACATAAAACCGTTTACAGTGTTGTTACAGTAGCAGACTGTAGACCGGGAGGGAGAAGGATACCAGCAATTTAATCTGATTTTTTACCAGGTGTCTTACGATATTTATATAGAACATCCCGTGGGCATCTGAAAAGCAAAGTCTTAAGTGTTCGTGAGCGGTTGGCGGTGACGTCAGGGTCAATGACCTATATAATTTGCATGTTCTTCAACAAATATAGCTATCGTAGCGGACTGGTCACATCCTATAAGAGTAAACTAACAAATTTGGTATATTTAAAGAAAATAAAAATTCTCTATTCGATGATATAAATTTGCGCTATTGAAATTGAAGCAGTAGTAAGTTATAGGCCAAAAAGTGATGATTTTTTCAAACTTTTTTGCATTTTTTGACTTACCGGCCTTGAAATATAAATGAAAATTTGAACAATGAAGCTATCAATATTTTTCCTTCAATTTTCTCAAAAATTTGACCCCATATATAGCAACTTACCACCTAGAAAAAAAATGTTTCTCTTCTAAGTTTTTGCGTAATGGTATTTTAAGGACCAACTCAATTTCCGTGTTTTAACCAATTTTGCTACGTTTTGTGTGCACCTTGACAACAAATATAATCTGATGTTATATGCACACTTTCGAAAAAAAGTTGTAATCTGTCATTCAGGTTAATATTGGAGTACTGGTTCTAACTTAAATAAAAAAAATGGTTCTTCAGGCCACCATCAGGCACCTTTTTTTGGCCTCGTAGAACCTTAAAATGGTGTATTGCAAAATGGTCTAAAAATTTTGAGGAAAAGCTCTATGAGTACCTTAACGCCAAGAAATTAACAGCCCTTGAAGAAACATTTAACAGTTCGATACAAAGCAAAATGGCTTGAAAGGGTTCTTGAAGAATAGGATCTTTTTAGAGGACAAACGGTTCTTGTGTGTGTAAGCAATTATGCATGGTTTCACAGAAGTGCAGATCATTGCTAGGGTAATCAGCGGAAGGAATAACTTTTTTTGGTAGGCATATTTGCGACCCCGACTTCCGAACTTGGGGGCTTAGGAACTGATTTTGCTCTCAAGCAAGCCTTTAGGAAATGAAAGTTTGAGGAATTTGCAGGTTTTGCCTAAAATTCGGCAAAATTAGCTTCAGAGGCAAACTTTTCCCCAAAAGGGACCTTAAGAAATGAAGTATGCTTCAACCGGGGCGGGGTCTTATAGAACTGCTGGCGGGAGGCGCGAAATGGGGTCTTAAAGGCCGCAAATAAACACTTCCCTATGTCAATGTCCCCGGGAAAACCAATTACAGTCAGAGCATGCAAATTCACATTAGTATCAGGGACTAAACATCAACTCCGGAGGGGGTTGTATCGAGTCAACCCACAATGCACAGTTTTGGAAATTTCGCCTGAATAGGGTCACAAAAATCCAATTCGACCCTAATAGCCCACAAGCGTTTGTACCTAGGAATTAGCATGATCAGGAAATGTCGTGTGGTTCTTAAACTTTTGGAACACTTTTTATCCCTAAGCACCGACATGTGTTTAGTACGTTAGTAAGATAGGCACATGCATTGCATTGCATCATTGCATTGTGGGATTGATTCAAAAACACCCTTTGGAATCCACGTACGACAGTTAGCCTATTCATGTTTACTTATTAATTATTATCCATGCCGCATTAGTAAATATTAGTGCCCAGACTGCAGACTGGATCTTTCCGACTGGGGCCAATTTCGGTCATCTCTTACCACTCTCTAAATGTAAACGAGTGAACATTCCTCCCCAAAAGAGTGAAAACTGTTTTAAACCACTCCAAAATGAGTGGTTTGTACTTACAAAGAGTGAATCCCACCTCAAAAAGATGCGTGAACATCACTCCAAAAAGAGTGGATTTCCACTAGTTTCGTGATGTTGTCCCGTCAATTTCACTCCTCAAAAGTGTTGTCTTCCGTTTAACTCCTCAAAGCCTGCCTTTGAACTCCTTAGAGCCTCATGATAAATGATGATCAATATTGCTATGATGTTTTGCCATAAGCTGCGGTATAAGCACATTCTGTGAATGCAGCATAAATTACTGTTTGCCAAGACGAGAGTCATAGTAGCCTACCATATGGTGTTTGCCGTGCGTCTAGTTTTAATCGAAATTGCTGTATGAGCTGTATTGAATGCATATGTATTATGGTGGCTGTTGGTGGCATTCTCAGTAATGAGTTTCACATGGAACAGGGTGCGCGTTCCATTCATGATGGTCACATCTCAAGTCTTAAAACTCCCGTCACAAATTCGTAGAATAGCAGACCTCGTCAGGCATGTCAGGGGTTAGGTATAAAGTGTGCTTTGCTAGATGTGAAAATACTGCATCCGCTTGCCATTTCCAGACAAGAAAAATGAGTAGTAACGTTGTCTTGAAGGACCGCTGATAACTAACACTTGTGGAAATTTGAAGGCCTCGTATTGCGACTGCACCCTTGTGGGTCTCCCCGGGACACCCTCTTGACAGATCTAGCAGGATTGAAGGGCATTAACCCGTCGCATACGATGTGTCCTGAATCGCAAAGTGGCATGTTCGTTGCATACCCTAATTTTAGCAACACCATTCAATAGTGGAGGCAATGGGGATACACTTCTGACAAAAAATTCAGATACACGTCAACTGCGACATAAGCTTTGTGATGGTCTTTCTCGTCAGAAGAGTATTCCTAATTCCTAAGCTCATCAAGGTTTGATGTATAATGACCGAAGTTTTTCAATGTTCTATGCTGATGGCTTTTCAAAGCGCCCATCATCGAGAAAATCCTCACACCATCAAGATCCTTAGTGGTGCAGGCAAAAAGAGGCCTTTAGGACTTCTATAAGTGTTTGTTATCAGCGTCCTTCAAGACAGCGTTTCCCAAGGTCTTGCTCGTGGATGCTAAGTAGTGGTATGTTTCAGCAAGGAAATCCGCACGCCACTGTAAAAATAGCCCAGGCCAAGGTTCTGCTATATCGTCAAAGTTTGACCTGGTATATGACAAGACAAGGAGCCTTGTTTATCATATCTGCACGAGAAAAAGCGATTAGGTAAGAATTACAGGTTCACACCTTAGGTATACTGCCTATTACTCTCTGGTAAAAATACCATCAAGAACTCACTTTCTTCGATATCATGCGACTTGGTACGTTAAATGCAAGGTTTTCTCAGAAGATCTTGTATTGTTAGTCTGTTAATCATGGAAATTGCAGGGTTGACCAGGCGTAAATCTTCGCCTTTTCCCTTCTCTTTTCCATCTTTCTTTTTTTTTTCTTCTTTCCCTCTTCTTTCCCCTTTTTCTCAACCTTTTTTCGTTTCTTTTTCTGCTTACTTATTCCCATTCCCATTTTTGCTCCTTCCCTATTTTTTTTTTGTGGTGTGTGGGGGGGGGCAGGTGCTCAGATGATGTAAAATTGAATGTGAGACGAAATAAATTTGATTGATGATTTTCATTTACCAATAAAAGTCGGTGCACATTGATAAAATCAAGATTTTTTTTTCAAGTTGAAACTAATCGATCTTGTTAAGTCGCATGGTGAATCGCAACTTTTCTTTTATGACTTTTTCGAAAACATATTTGGAAAATAATATGAATAAAAAAAGGGACCTAGTCTAGTATTGAACTGACAGTAGCTGAAAATTGCATCATTTTGAGGGGAAATCCGACCTTTTTTGGGGGGGGTCAAAATTACAGATGCCCGAGTGTACTTTTCTTACACAATTTCAAATTAGAGGTGTGAAAATCTACGAAGTGCTCAGATTCTGCGGCCGTTGCTGGGTCTGATATCCTAGAAGACTTTCATTTGCTCATGTATGGACACTTGCATGATGTGAAATGCTGACGCCCCATTTTCAGCACATATGCACCAGGATATGAGGGAACACTCTATATTGTTTATACACAAAAACCTTTAGCCCTCTAAAGAGAGCTCTTAAATGGTTGAAGAACAAGAAGTCTAGACACCTTTCAGAAACCATTTTGCCTTTGATAGAAAACCCATTAATGATTTTCAAAGGGCTGTTTTTCTTGGACGGTTTTAAGAGAAAGCGACTTTTATAGAACTTTCTTCCAAAATTTTAATGGTTCTAGAACCAGAATGTCTTCAGAGATGTATGAGTAAGCTTTCGCAAAATTTAGAAACAATTGCCAGACCGTTTTTCTAAAGTCCTAGCGAACCCCAAAAAGGTTCTGATCGGGCCCGAAGAACCATTTTATTCATTTAAGAACCATTAATCCTATTAACCTGAATGACAGATTTTACCATTTTTTTTCGAAGGTGTAATCACGATCAAATATTGTTGTCAGGGGCAACAAGCCAAAAAAAAATTAGCCAAATTGGTTAAAATACGGATATTGAGTTGCGTCAACTTAAAATGCCATTATGCGAACATAAAGGGAAAAACATTTTTTTCTCAGGTGTGAGTAGCATATCTATGGGGTCAAATTTTGGGAAAAGATGAAGGAAAAAATTTGCTAGCTTCATGGACAAAGTTTTCATTGATATTCAGCCGGTAAGAAAACATAGCAAAAATGTTGAAAAAATCATCACTTTGCCTATAACTAGCTACTGCTTCAATTAATAGCGCAAAATTGATATCATCGAATAGTTCATTTTATCTCTTCTTAAAACTGATTACAAATTTGGATGTTTTCCTCTTTATATGTGACAGTAGCGCTAAGGATAGCTATATTGGTGAAGAAAACATGCACATTAGAGGTCATGACCTCTGACGTCACGCTCCACGCTCGCGACACTTACGTTTTGCTTTTCAGATGGCCCAAGGGTTCCTATACAAATATCATACCAAGCAACTGGTAAAAATCAGGATTAAATTGCTAGTATCTCCCGGACTATGTGCCATTCATGAATACTTGCTCGTGCTCGGTACACTAGTCAAACTAACTATATACTAAATGCTATAACATTTGGACGGTAATCATTTCTAGCAGCAAGGAACAATGCAATGTTATACGTCGTCATGACTTAGGGAAGGGAAAAAATAGAAGAGTAGTCATAGCCGGGGATGTAATATTAAGCCCCAGAATGGAACCCCGTTCGGGTTCCTCCTATCCACGCGTTTACGCCAACACACTGAAATCAAAACACTCCAAAAGTACGATTATTTTCGTCCCTTTTTCAAAATTAGCTTTTCTGTCTAGAAATTTATCGAAACATTGATTATGATAATGTTAATATCATACAACATATCAATGAAGTGTAATTGAATCCAGTTCTCTTTCCCACAGACGTATGAAACCATACTAAATTGTTTTTTTAACCAATGCATAGAAATAAAGCATGTTTAATATTTATACATAGAGATCCAATGTCACTGTCGATGAGTTGCACATGTAACCAGGTGTCATTTAGGCAGTAGTTTCAACTTAGGTACAGGTATAACACATTTTATTTTAGCACAGAAATATCAATTCAATCAGTTCCGATATTCTGTCCTTATTGTAAGTTTGGTTCTTATTGCTGTTTAATCTTTTAGGGTTGAAGGTTGGCGGAACCATTTTTTAAGATGTGAATTTGCCCTTATAAATAAGTTAGTGTAAATAGTTAAAAAATTTTTTGTAAAATGTCATGTAAGGTCAAGTTGGAAAATACACCTCGATACCTCTTTCTCCACCCAAGTTCAAAAAGGACCGTTCGTGGATGTCAATTAAGACACTATCAGGATTTGCTAAATCAGCCACTCGAAAAAAATTTTCAAAAATCAGATTTTTACTGTATGCAACAAGTACAGGTACCTAACATACCCTGCAAATGATAGGAACCGAAGGCAACCTCCTAATAAGGACAGAATCGGAGAGTTTAGTCATTACGTCCGACGGACACTCTACAACACGTAATTGAATGGAGAATGTTATGTTGGAACAATGCCGTTTTCTTCCTTTTCTGTAAATTCTACAGCTTGGAAAAGGTAACTTATGAGAATTCTACATTCTTATCCTTCACTTGGAAGCTTTCCTGCAAGTTTCAAATATTTTTCAAATCAATGATAGTGTCTTAATCAGCGCTTATCGCGGCATATAACAACGATGCCTTGAAGTCATTGACGATGAAGGTGAATTAAACATATTGTTAGGGGTGGTTTCAAAAACTCAAACAACCGGTTGACAGATGTTATCCCAACCGGATGAAAGAACCAGTGCGGAACCATCAAATAACCGTGTTGGACTTTGAAGCCAGCCCTGAATGCATCATTAAATGTGTTTACGACATGAATAAAGGATTTGCTTTAACTGTTGTATTAACACCATTTTTGTATACTTATGACCAGGTTGTGTTAGCAATATATGTCTTCGATCTTAGATATTTTCTGCATCGATTTCAGAAATGATAATTAAGGTTAAAAGAGTTATAATATTCAACAAAATCTAGTATCAAATATGCGTAAATTAAGGCATCTCTTACAAGTTATTATGTGACTGAAATCATCCGATGTTTTAGATTACTCTTTTAAGTGTTAGAGGGAGACTTACTTCTTTGTTTGTGGATATTTGTTGGCGGGAGGCGGAGAGAGCGTAGATATATAGAATGTGGACAGTCCCGGAGTAAACACGCAGCTACTTCTTATATATCCGCAAGTTTCTACCACGCCATCTTGCTAGAAGACTAATTGAGGGCGCGCATACACTCATATTTAGTTTTTTTTCAACTTATTGAGGAACATCGTCACCGTAGTGAATCGAACATCATCAAAAATCATCATATTTACGCACAATGCAAATATAGGCCTTAAATATCTCTAAAAATTTAAATTGGCCAATGAGAAATACTGCGCGCATTGAGAGCCGGTGTAACCAAGTAGCTATTCCCCGACGGTCAGGCAGCCGTGTACACTAACCGCTATGTGGCAAACACCAATGAAATCCCGGCCTGTGAGTGTATGTCTAGGAGGTAGGTAATATGTTGGGCCATGTTAGGAGCGTCCGTATCATGGATAAACGCGGTCCCGGATCGGCTTACATAGCTGAATAAATCCTGACACCACCACAAGCCGTTACCAATGACTTGTGGACACGCAAGAAGAAGAAGATAATAAAGTGTGTATTCGGTTGTAGGTATTTCCATGAAAATTTGTCCGTGTACTTTATATTATTAAGTTTCAGAAATGTTCATCGCATTTCTATGGTTGCATCAGAACGACTATTGTAATTAAATACACTTGATAAAAAAAAAATAGGGGTACCTGCAGGGAACCACAGTGACTGACAGCTGTCTTCCCACTGCTGAAACGTCTTTAGCATAACTACAATATGCTGAGTCCCCATTACGACACCTGAGAGTTTTATCCCAACATATCCCCGTACACACTAAAAACGCCAAGTCAACTATGCACCGACTAAAAAATGGGGTCAAAATTATGACCACAAAAAAGGTCATTTCCTACGTTTTTGACCACAAAAGTGGTCAACATTTTAACCCCATTTTAGTCGGTGCATAGTTGACTCAAAACGGGGTCAAAATGTTGAAAATATTTTTAGGGTGTATATTCGTGGGTATTCCACTTTTTAGACACGCGCAGGCACTTCATACTCTAAGATAGTCTTTGTCAAAGATGCCTTAATTTTTTTTCGTCAACTGGGAGGCCCGTCGAACTTTTATTTACAGTGCCCAAGCGGAGGGCGCTATAGCACATCAATTACAGGGACTCTAAAAATAAACATTCCAACCTTATTCATTACGATATAACGGTAATAATTAACAATATAATATTGGTTACCGAATGTGTGTATCAGAATATTATCGTTGCAATATGATCTCAAATTATTCGTGCATACATAATTTATGATATCCAAGAGTAAAAAAATGTATGGCTTTTGGGTAACTCGAAAATGCGAAATAAGTTATGCAACTGAAACAAGTTTCCCGTCAGCAAGTGTCAGTAATTTTCCAGATACTTTCGTACTCTGCGCTGGTCTTCCCGCTGAAATTGGTGAGTTCTGAAGGATTCATTTGCACCAAGGCTTCGTGCCGGAAGTACCTTAAATTATCACTCAGAAATGGTTTACGTTTCTTTGCACGTAAAAGTCATGAAATGTGTTTAGTGAAAAATTAAAATGGCAATTTTGTGCCACGAGCAAAGTAGCAAGCATGAAATAGTCGTGGGTTTTGCCTTTTACAAAACAACATTGCCCGGTTCTGTTTTTGAAGATTTAACAGAATTTTGCCACGGGAGGATGGGCAACTGTAAAGGGTTAACCACACTACTGGGATGTGGAATATTTCCAGGCGTAACGTGATGATTGGAATAAATTTAGGGTAAGGCATATGAAGTGCACTTAAATAGGCTAAGATTGGTAAAACTTCGTACATTGAATCTTAATTGAATGTTTAATTTCCTGCAAAGTTTTTTACTTTTATAATAATATTACTTAATGTAATTTGGTGTCATATATATATTAAGCAGCTAAGCATTCAGCAAATTACAGGATCAATCAGTTGGCATCCATTCGAAATAGGCAAATCGTCAATATTGAAACAAATCTTCGTTGTCAACATAGGGCCATATGTAGAAAATTTAAAGTTTTTAATTATTTAAATAACTCATTATATTGTTCTTCTCTGAGTAATATAGAAAAAGAATAACACCTCATTCACCGCCACGTGGATCAGTGTATGCGTCCAAGGCTATTTGCTGCTTTCACGGCAACATGAGATGTAATGCACCATTCAAATACCTGTTAACACTGTTAATGTTCCCCTACGAAAACTAATTTCCCTAATTAACTTTTTGCACGGAATTTATACCACGTGTGTAGAGTACGAAGACAAGTCCAAATCAGCAAAAAAGACTATTTTATTGTTTGGGCTGTAAATTAGGGGCAAATCACTGTTATCAAAAAACCCACTAAAATTGGGCTAATACAAACCATAGCCATGCGCTTACTTCATACACTTTGAAGACTAATTTTATGTTAATATCTACTGTAGAAGAACTACATTACACAAAACTTGCTATTTTTTATGGAAAAATAGTATTCATCTGGAATATATTGAGGAAGTCAATCATCATCATTTTAATCATCACCGAACTTCCGTCGAGATCCGTGACACACTTCTTTTACATGCTGTTCCCACTTCATTCAATGTCAAGCCGTTATCTCTGGACAGCATATCAGGGTAGGGTAGTGGTCTGCTGCTTCCTGTTCTTGGACGTAGGAGAGTTCTAGTTGATAGAGACTTGATAGTTCGTAGTTCTAGGATATGCCCAAAACGCTTTAAATCCGGCATCATGCGATATTGTGCAGAATGACGAGACATCCAGAGTAAAAACCAAACCGTCATCTCCTTTTAAATTTCAACTATCAAAGATGTGCAAGAGCATATTTCACGTAGGTAGACAGAGCTTCCACCAATGGTCTCGAGACATCATCAAGATATAAAATGTGATCAAGGATATCGGACAGCCTATGTGCTGATACGATGGTTCGTCCCGGGTATTCTGTTTGTGGCAGCATATAAAACTGCGAAGTACGTGGATTGTTGATAAGGGTTTTTTTACTGGCGTCCTTCTTTTTTGATGAAATCATGTACTAAAATCTTGATGACATTTTGGTGCTTGTTAGTTGGATCCTTTTCTAAGAGCTCGTATGATGAGCAAGGCTCCGCCTTTGCCTGACCTCTTGATTACAATATTGTTTTTTCACAAAAAGACTTGAAAGCATGACGTTCGGAACCAGTGATGTCTCTCTTAATGTCACGTCTCTCGGATAGGTCTGGAGGTGTAGCATCGTTATCCATCATTTTGTCCTGTTCATGGAAATGGGCTTTCAAAGAAGGCGTCTGAAGAAGCCATCCACATCACAATCTCTTACTTTAAATTCATCGTTCGTAGGATTGGTGTGGTAGCTATGAATTTTTAAAAGACCTTTTGAAAGTCTTTCTTCCGTAGTGAGAGGTGAATCATCTGGAATAGTAAACACTAGTTTTTTGTGGTGGATGGTCTCGGATGGTCTCTTGGTGGCTATTATGATGATTGTTCACTGTAGTCTTATATTGTGACAACCAGCCGAACATCTTCTTAGATTTACAATCAGTTAGGATCTTATACAATTGAGAGTCAAGAATATGGATTTCTTAAATGATAGGAAAGGCGGACCTCTCCTGACCAGATTTAATTCAGATTGTTCTTATGTTGTATTCTCTCTATGTTAAAGTGTTCTTTACTACGGAGCATTGACTGGAGAGTATTGCGCATGAGGCTACGTGATGTAATGTAGAAGCAAGGATGGAACTTACTTGACCAAGGTAAGTGCTGTCGGATGATGGAAATGCAGAGTGATATTTCAGACGGAATCCACGCGGAATGATCTGATGATATAAGTATTGTATGGCTGACAAAGCGAGTCTTTCCAAATATCGCATGAAGAAGAGGGACAGGAAAAGAACAGATGTTGGGTTCCATACCACGAGTAAATAGCAAAGTTTGGACGAGAGATCCGAAGATAGCTTCTTCAAAGATGGCGTATTCTTGAAGTCGAAGAGAAGATCGCAACTGGATCAAATCATAATGTAAAGTCGAGGTAGTTACTTTCTACTAATTATGCACTGTTCACCAAAACTTTTACGTGAATTTGACTCTATTTAAACTTTGCATTGTAACGCAACTACCTCCCTACCACCCCCTGTCGCCGCCTCTGACAAGGACATACCTCTATCATCATTTTTGACGGTGATTTGCTTCGTTGACCGCCATGTATTCAAATGGAATTCGTGGACATGGGCAATCATGTAGCGCGGTGCATGAATGTGAATGTGAATGATTCTTTAAAGCAAATCAAATCTAATAAATAATCTTTCCGTTGACACATATGTTGAGATATGTTTATTAAAGATGAAAATTGACGGACAGAATCAGGGTCCATCTTTTTTTCTGACTCCCCCTGTATGTAATACAATAGTTACGAGACAACAGTGAAAAAAAGAAGCACCGACCAAAGAAACTACGTGACATCATTTCACATTTTCGTCAAAAATAGGAGGGTAAACCCAGTGCTATGCCCTTGCCTTTTATATGGCGCTTACAGGATATTAAAATCATATTGACGGCGTGAAGCAGTAATAACAGTGGCGCCAAAATCAACAGTCCAGTCGAATGAATGCCTTGCTTGGTTTTCGCGATAAACATACATACGGCAGGCACGTTTGTCTGAAATACAGGAGAAGTTCAGTAAGCAGGAGGCTCGTCTAAAGAATAGAGTACGTTCTTCATTATATAAGCTTACCGCAGTTAAAACATATTTGTGCGGAAGTGTCTCGGAAGATATTTCAATAATGTGTATTTGGAGAGCTGTAGATTAAACGGGTACAATAACACAGGCTATACGCCTTACAAGTTCATCCACGTCAAGATATATATACAATTATGAGCATCTAGGGAATCTTCAAATACCTGTTATATTACCCTCAAAATTTTGATTAAAATATTATTTTCTCAATTTTATTTGAGAAAAGATTTCTCATGGGAAAAGTACTTTGTTTACTATAAAAAAAGGAGAGCAGGGGATTTCCCTAGTTTGTTTTTGCTAAGTGCACCTGTTTAGATTGCACAATAGGGGAAGTGGGGAATTCCCCAAGAATGCTAAACTTAGAAACTGAGTCAACTTGTTTATGCTTTGAGATCAAAACATTGAAAGATCAGGGAATTCCCCCACAAAGTTATATATGGAAAGTGATGTGATTCAGATGTTGTAATGTCTATTTTAATACTTGGGAACTTTATGAAATATTGTGTATATATGAAGGAGAACTTGGCCAAAAGAGGTGTCAGCAGTTGTAATCAGCTATACAGTATGGTTATAGCTAGTTTTATCTACAATAATGGTAGATTCGTGCTCCACACAGTACCAGGATTTATTATATTTTCAATTCCATGTGAGCAGAGTGCTGTAATTATTCTACTGTCGTCTTTGAAGCCGAAAGTGCTGGGAATCAAAATAGGATTCCAAATTGTGGACAGATAGAAATCGTGGTGATTATCTTGGACTGATACACTGTGGAATATTAGTGTCGTCGAGGGACTTATGTAACCTTGTCGTCTTGAACTGCTGGACAAAAGTTATCTTCAGGACTGAGAAGATTTCAGTGGAATATTACCTGAGGATTTATAAGCGTGACTTTGCATGCTGTCATTTTGAAGTCTTCGCTGTGAGGACATATCATCGTTGAACTGCAACGCTTCTTATGGAGATTAGTGGACATTCTTGTTTACAATTAGGTATAATCTTAAATATTGTGTGTAATTTTATGTAATGTTCATTGTTGTTTTGGACATACCAAATTCTTGAAACAATTACAAATCATTAAAATCTGTATATTCTATAAAATTTAGATCACTTGTGCACAAGGCTCATTTATTTGGTTTGAAAGGTATTTCTGACCTTTGACGCCTACGAGACGTCATAACATACCTGAATAGTGAAATTAGATCCTTTTGGAAACCATCTCTTCAAATGTAAACCGTAAAATGAAATTCTCAAGGTGTTGGGTCCTTTTAAGTAATTAAAATTACTAAAGTAAGCTCAAATTGTTGGTATCTGTGGTCTTTTGTAAACCTCTCTAAATATAAAAGGAAATCGAAATCAATATATCTCTGTGCGCTTACTATTAAAGTCATAGGCCGCTTCTTCATCTTTGATTCAGTGTAAAAGGAATTCCATCGGACATTTGATTCAAAATGCGTGGTGTTAATTTCATATTTTGCTACTTTGACATTTCCTTTCACATTATAAAGTGAAGTTGCATTTACGAGTTTTATTCAATAGGTAGTTGATTAATTGGCTGTTTAGTTACGTTTTGATGACCTTGGTTATTTGTTCACGAGTGGCTTTGGTGGCTGGAGTAAATGGATTGTCTAAATATTAAGGGGTGATAGACACAATGTAGAAAGGGAGGAATAAATTGGAATGAAGAAAAATGTATTAAATCATATAAAAGAAAAAACAAATAACGGAAGTTTAAGACTAATTTGACCTCATTTCATATGCCAGCTCGCCAAATATTTTTATATTGCCGTTATTTGTTTAAATAAAATAAAATGCGAAACAATTGTCATCCCAACTTCTGCATTTTTGCAAGCGTTCGGTCAACATAATTGCTTTAGAAGAATTCACTATATAGGTCTTTGCGTTTCACACGCGTCCCCCGTGATTCTAGTTTCTGCCAGCGCAACTTTTAACAACACATCTGTTTGGGGTCGAAGTTCGCAAGTGATCCTAGGGACACCATTCCATTTACAAAACAAACGGATTTGCCGTCAGCAGGCTGAAATTTTTGTTGATGGCAGGCTCGGGGTTCTTTAAATTCCGTCCATTTATCGAATGATTTATCATTTACAAACGTGCGGACATGAAGTGCACGATATTGTGTATTCTTACACAATCCACTCATCAAAATAATGAGGTGCATGAGAACTATATACATATTTCTTATATCTTATATAATTGGCACTTCCCCTGACAGATTTTCTGCTAAAAAGGAAGTTGCAATACACCGCTGAGAAATACTGCTGATTTCGTTTTAAAACATTTACGTTGGTCGGGGGGGTCCAATGGACCCTAAATCAGTGAAAGTGAGGCTTTGTTTCTGCCTAATTGTCAAGCTTTGTTATCACCTCATCTTTCACATTTGTGCCAATAAAATCGAGTCGCGCCTTGCGGCCCCTCTCGTTAGCGTCCATATTGACCCCCTTAACCCACCAAGACCTTGACCTTTGTGGCAACTCATGTATGTGTACTTTGTTGACTGTCACAAAAAATACAATTAATTTTATTAATGTTTTATTAACCAATTATTGCATTATGTAATTTGCTCCTAATCCTAATATGTACAAATGAATGGTAAAAATAATTATTGCTCCGGAAACGGCTTAGTAAAATTTATCTAACACCCCTGTTTTGGCTTAACATAGTTATTTTAATCCATTCTTAACTCAAACACTACTAGTACATTTTTAAGTGTAAATGTTGCAAGAAAATTCAAAACAAAATGGTCCCTCTTTTTGGTGACATTTGACACTCATGAAATCAATGGTTCATCACACCCCTATTTCAAGTTGAATAATATTTTCAATTATCCCCTTGTTTGTTGTAATGTTTTGAGTAGTAGTTTGACAATCCCGATGATTTGATTGAACTATTCCTCTGGGAAATGGGTCCTTTTAGGTAGTGTCCATAATCATAGTCCATACGACACCCCGACCACCACCACCCCCTACCACCAACCACCCACCACCACCAACGGGCGTGCGCAAGACCTGAACCACTTAGTGTTTAGGCTTTTGGTGGATAAAGTTCTTTATTCGATTGGTTGACAGGTCCCTTTGGTGCCAATATCTTCGAGCGTCCGTCGTTTTAGTAGTGGCGAACTGTAATGCACATATCTCATATGAGTGTGCAATCTTTATAACTGTCATTTTTTGGTACACAGTACTTTATGCACTTGATAACAACAAAATTGATGGAAGCACTTGCCACACCCCTTTCATGGCCCCCAGGTTGTATTTCAAGGTTACACAGGGGTAAAAAAAATTAAAATATTCCAAATGGGTTGAAAAGCACATCATGATATTTGTCTGGTTACAAGGATTCCAAAAAGGTATAGTTTATACTACCTATGGATAAGCTAACTAAGCATAACAGATAAGGGAAACTATTCCTTATTTCAATCCTTTAAGATAGGGAAACATATTTCCCCCCACAAATTACCTGAATCAAACTTTTCTGACCCATATACACACCAAAATTTATTTTTCCACTATTTTTACAGTTATAGTTTTATACTACCTATGGATAAGCTAACTAAGCATAACAGATAAGGGAAACTATTCCTTATTTCAGTTCAAGCCTTTAAGATAGGGAAACATATTTCCCCCACAAAATAAACCTGAATCAAACTTTTCTGACCCATATACACACCAAATTAACCTTTTCACTATTTTTTACAGTGTTTTAACTACCCCAAAAATTCCGAAACTATAAGCCATAGATAGTGTAAACTATACCTTTGGAATCCTGGTAAAAAGGAACACAAATCAATTTTATGGATTATCAATGCCAAAAGCACTTGTGTGCAAAAATTCACAAGTTTATCCGGAAGCGCACATTCTTTCACTACATTCCCCTGCTAGTGGGTTGCCTGTTGGTTGTCTCAACACAATGCTGAATAGTCTAAGATCTTTAGGTCTGTGTAGCCGGAAGGCGGAAATAAATAAGTCATAGCTGATTTTTTTTTTCAGGAGAGTCCCCAAGAGCCCCCCCCCCCTTGTGTTAATTGAGGAATAAGGGGGTAAAGTTTATACAGGGGTGAAAAAAATCAAATGATTCAATTGAGCTAAATCTCGGATTATTGTATTCTTCTAGTCAAAATGAATAAGAAGTTGTATAGTTTGTCTAGCTTTTGAACATGCAGGCCAAAAATTGTTCATGGTCACCGGGGGGTAAAATTGTCAAAAGAGTACGATTTTAATTAAACTAATTCCAAATTACTTTGAGCCTTTACCCCCAGTATGACCTTGAACAGTTATTTCCATATAGTTAAAGGTGCATTTCGTGATTCCAACATCTTCTGTTTTATTCATGGTTCACAAGATATTCTTGAGAAAAGCTGATTCCCAAAATTTGAGTTGATCCCGATCTTGCGGTTTTGTGTTATGAGCAAATGCGGGTTTCCCACGGTCCCATAGACCACCGTGCTGTAATTTCTGTCCGTTTACGGACAGAAAATACAAAATTGCGAATTTCTTACAGATACGACCGAATTTGCACGTAAGATTTGATAAACCTGGATTACTAAGGCTAACGGTTCAGATGAAATAAAAAACTTTTTTGAGATAAGTCGGGGGGCCAAAACATGCACCCCCACCCCAGGGAGTACCCCTCAAAAAGCCAAGCCTGTATACGCCGGTGTATACTTTTTTGTATACTTTTAATCCTTATGATATGACATAAACGTTGGTATACATTTGAACGCATTTGGAACATTTTCGAATTTGACCCCTGTACAAACTTTACCCGCTTATTTATTTCTGGCTTTTTCTTTATAAATATATATCTTGGAGTAAAATATGGGTTCCGTTCTGAATGCCGACAAGAGGCGCAAAACGTTGTATTCTGGTTTTTTTTTTCGACTGTCTGGGGATAATTCAAATTTGGAAATATAATCTTTTATTATGTGTTATTTGAACACAATGATAATATTGTTGTACTCACGGTATATCAAGCAATATATTACAGACAACAAATGACAATTCATACATATTAGGAGACCTGTTATATAATATTGTTGAAATGATTATACACTCTCAATTAATAACCAAATTTAATTATCCATTATTCTGAAAATTAAAAAAGACTGATATTCGACTTTAAACCTAAAATGTGTTGTCTAGCTGTGGGTGTGTTCATTTGTTGGGTGAAGTTTAAATGACGGGACGGCTTTCATTAACAACTATTAAGTTGTGATTAAAATTTAAAATCCTGGTACTGGTACACTTCTGCAGTTGTTGCGGCTTACGTAAGGGTAGTTGCGCGCCGTTTTTCGGGTGATTGGCTAGAAAGAGCGCTACGTAGTACCCCCTGTCTGCTGCAATTTACATGACGTCAGACGAAACAATCTTCAGCAATTCTTTCACCAAATACAGCAACATAATCTTTTTCCTTATCATTGGCCGAGATGAACCATCTTAAAGTGACAGGAGGAGATTTTTTTATAATACGAATTTCTCTCAAATTGCACTGGATCGATTGTAGTTCACCTACCAAGAACGTTCCGAAGGTTAATTGGACAAACAAGTACAAAAGAAAACAGCAAACCTTGTTTTGAACTTGCCTGACTATCGTAATTGTCCCCATAGAACACCGTGCTTTGACTTTCTGTCGTGCACGACAGAAAGTACTAAATCATCATCTTATTACATAAAGACGGTGTATTTGGCTGATTCACTTCAGGTGTGATCTAATACATTGGAAAGCATTCTAAATATGCAAAAAAATGGTTCGAAAAAAATTGGGGGCACTTCTTTCTGGAAATCTCCTCATGTCTCTTTAAGCTATTGCTGAAACTATAAAGAATTCCTGATTCATAAGAATTTATTTGTAAAAACGCGTACACATCGAGTGAGATAATCAACAAATGACGCACAAAACATTGATAAAATGTTACATCCAACCATCTCTTCTACCTGAAGTTTTAGTGAATTGTTTATTAAAAAAAGGTTCCCTTTGTATGCCGGTCGCTCTGGGGTGAACTATATGATGCTTTGCATGTAATCTACCTAGTGGATACATTAATTCTTCATATTATTTCTTTCATATTAAAGTGTCTCAGAGCTTAGGATGTTTTGCATGTAATCTACCTAGTGAATACATTAAGTCTTCATATTATTTCTTTCATATTAAAGTGTCTCATGTATTTTACACAGAGTCGTTCTGATGCCCGATGTGAAAAATTCAACAAACATCTCGAACATGACTAGAGTATTTCTGATATTCAGATCTTAGAGTGAACCGGTAAATTATCTCTTTACTAATACATAGCATTCCGGTTTTGGCAAGATATGAATTACCTAGCACGTGCTCGGCAGATATGGTTAAAAGCAATATACTATTCGAGTATAGTATTGTTTTAATAGCTTACGGAAAATTTTGATGTAAAAGCTCGGAAACGAATGGTCTTTGAAGATCAATGAACCTTGATTTGTTTTAGCGATCTTAACAATTTTTGTTTCAACAAGGAGAATGACCTACTCGTGATTTAATAAGTGATGTGTTTAAAACAAAATCGAGTTTGAAACACCTGTGCCGATTTTGAAAATGAATTTTATCACCTCAAGTAGGTTTCTAGGTAAAAACTGACTTACTAATGGGTAGTTCTACCAGAAAGAACCCTTCATCTTTTCATTAATTTCAGCACTCCTATACAGTCATATACACCTTTCTGGTATCTTGGTTCGCGGGGTTCCTTAGTAGGATTCTTTTGCTATACGGGTGTGTTTAGGCCAAGGTGGTAAGGTACTAGTCTACGTAGGACTACAATGGCCATAACTAACCATGAATAATATGTAAATGCAGCGCAAAGTCTTCTATCTAAGCTTGCGGTCTTTTTCTACTTAACGCCATGGTAACAGATAGCGTGAGTGAAACGCCCTAAATTTTTCTAGAATTAGAGATTTTGAACGTTGCTTATGATAGTAATGATATTATGATACTGAATGCGATTGAAATAAACTTTCGATATGTATTGGTGAAGGCACGAGTTTTCAAAAGAAAACTTGAGTCGAAAATTATGTTTGCTTTAATGTGTTATGTTTATGGCAATTTGCGCCATGGAGGGCGCTATGGCGCAGTTAACAAGGTTACAAATCATAGAGAATTATCTGATTTTTGTTAGGATACTGAAGGATCGCTAATTACTGTCTTCACACCCTAACGCTAACCCTAAACTAAACTTACATCCACTAAAAGTATCTTTAAAATTACAGGCCAGAGCAGCCGTGACATAGATGTATAACTTGACAAAAGTGAATATACACCCTTAAGAAGAAATGTGGACAAAGGAAATTACGTGACATATACTTTAAATTGTGAGAAAAGAGAGTATGTGAATCCCACTGAACAGACAAAGCATATGTCTTTACGTTTTGTCTGTCGTCCAGGCAATTTTAAAATCATTATATCGATGTGTTTCAGCAATAATAAGGCAAAAATCAACTATCCGGCAAAATAAATACCTGCGTTTGGTAGTGCGTTTAAGAAAAATTATTGAAGTCACGTTCGAAGCAGATAAAATAAAATAATAAAAAGGCGCGGACGGAAGGCTTGTATAACGAATATGAAGCCTTGTACTTTACTATCATATCATGTCACGAACGCTTTGGATGCAACAGGGCTTTCAACTGGGGTTCAAAGTGGGATGGTCTGTCCTTTAGAAAGAGTGTGCAAATTGAAATGTCTATCAGTTGAAACTGTAGAGGTGATCTTACGGGGTTGCTGTTTTAGTCAGTCAGTTTCCTATACCTTTGCAAATGATCTAAATTGATATATAGATTTCATTTTGCACGTAAATGACTGTTCTGCAGTTACTGTTGGAAATTTAACTACTTAGTTCTCCAGGTAGACAAGGATGAATAGTTATTAATCTTTCCCTGGAGACTACCGTGCGCTGGCCATCTCCAGGGAAAGATTAATAAATATTCATGCAGTTACTGTTGTTGTAACTTGCCAAAGTTCTTTTTACACTATAGAATTATATAACTCCATCGAGTATTTTATAGCACACTCTCAGAGAGATTTTTTCAAGATAAATAACAGAGAATATTAAAACAGACATGCCTAAAAACATTAGAGGAATTAAACATTCCAGCCCAAATGTCAATGTCATATTGATCAAAATGAAGAACAATATTTTCCAAAATATTGCCAATCCAAAATATCACATATTGTGTTATATCTGACATATTGAATTTTGCCTGAAAAAAGGGTCATCAAATTCTAAAGATACTTTTAATTCACACCATATCTACCAAATTATAGTTGATATAAATAAAACACATTCAACGTAATAAACGTACGTAATACACAATAATGTAGTAAAACTTTTGACCATTTTTCACATCTGCCATTGACTAAAATGTATCTGATTGAAAGTTTATATAATTTTTGTGGTTGGAAAATTAATGTCTATGCCACTCTTAATCAATATTTAAATGGCTTGTTTGGTTGCTGAGAAATGTGGATAACATAATACACTTCCTTAAAAGGTCACATTTTTAAAAAGGTTCAACATTTCTTAGACTTTTTAATAGTCATTGTGAGCTAAAGAAAACATTATTTCCAACTGCCGCATTATATTTACCTTGAAAATGATGCTTAATCAATATCCTAGTATATAGAAGTTTTACCAAACTTAGCAACTGCTTTGGGAAGAATAAAGTATTAAACACGGTTTTTACGGACATTATGTTATGTTGTATTTCAAATTATGAAAAATAAATGAGTAGAATACAAAGAAAAACATCATTACATAATTTGTACACGTTTGGCAACAAGAAACATTGATATTCGGAAGAATTCAGGCTGCTAACTATTTTTTCAATTTTTTATAATAATTTTGATGTTATTTTTCAGACATCAATTTTCTATTTTTCGATTTTTGAAGGCAAATACCTCATAGAAAAGAAAATTCAAAGCATATCAAACTACAGGGTGTCCACAAAAATAGTGCAAGCCGAAAGCGCCCTCGTTGGAGGTGAAGAAATTAAATAGTGACGTAATCATACCTCATTAGCACAAGTGAAGTCTTTTGAATACCGTTTACCCAATCAGATTAGTTGCTGCATCCAGAGATAGAGCTAATATTCTAAGAGATGATGCGATTAAGAATGGCACCTACACAATAGAGCATATGTTGATAGGTTGATAGGACTTATTGATTTAATACTTTACTTCAGAGCTGCAAAATATCTCTGCACGTTTTTTTGGAAAGGTCAATTAATTATTTAATAGTCATGTGCAATTTCGTTTGATTCAAGCAATATGGTATTGTATTTTCAATTTGCATCAAGAACAGAAGTTCCTTCTCCAGGACTATAAATGTATATTATTTGCAAGATTAGAGACTTATCAAACAATAATTATTGCATGTTTCCAATTGAGTGTGCTCTATTTTTTTAAGTTCTTTACTTATCTATGAAGTCATTTTAAAATGTTACACTGAGAAAAAGATACATTGATATGAAGTAACAAAGAAACAAAGATCAATGATATTTTGCAGTTGATCGGATGATCTTTCGAATCATAATGGGTACTATCACCATTCATGATTCGATTGTGTATGTTATCCCATCGGTGAAAAGTGGGCACAATTGGTGTTTCACCCTCCCTTAGAAGAATATTAGCCGTATCTCTGGATTTGCAACAACCCAAATCGTATAATTTAAAAGGTATTTAAAAGCCAAGATTTCATTAATGGACACCCTGTAATATGCACCAATGCAGATCATCGGCTCCTATCAAAATATTACCGTTGTGTTCAATACACACGTGCTTGAAAAGTGTATAACCAAAGACAACAAAATATCTGCAAATGCACTGGTTTCATGAAATGACCATAAATTATGTTTCATTGTTAAAGCTCAATTATACTCCCACATCCCTAAGCGTACTTTCCGGCGCTGAGCGTTAAACGATGGATCAGTTGACGCTTTGCTCCAACGTTGTTGAGCAATGTAATGTTCGACTCGGGAGCGTTTCCAATCAAAATGATGTACACCTGGCACAAAAAGTATCTCGGCATGTTTTTCGCTCGTATGTGAGAAAGGCAGACCATTTTGAAAGTTTCGAAATATACATTTTGTTTGACCTATGTCTTGCTTTTCATTTAACACTCGCTGATAAAAAGCGTGAAAAAAGGCTGCTGAGTTAGAGTGCCCGAAAGACGCAAACCCCCCAAACCAAAAAGTTGCAGTTTTTGGCGTTTTCAATGGTCACTGTGTGCGTACAAACGCAATAATACGTGTGTATGATTTACACCAAAGTGAGGTTTTCGACTGAATGGCGAGAAAGCCTACTTGCAACATTGATTGTGGTACGCGTGTTCGTGTCCAGTCCACTGCAATGCCCATTGAAAAATCCCAAAAAAATGCAACTTTGGTTTTGGGGGTTTGGCGTCTTCGGGCGTTATATCTCAGCCATTTCTAGACGGTTTTTACAAGCAGGTATTAAATGTGAAAGAGGAAGACATAGGCAACAAAATGTATATCGAGAACTTTCCAATTAATGGTCGGACTTTGGCACAATACTGATCGAAAAACATGCGAGATACTTTTTGCTGCAGGTGTATGTTTCGCTCTTTGACTCCAAATTTGCAAATGCTATCTTTTGCTAGGTAATATCGTCGGGCTATGGATACAAGCGCTAGCGTAAAAAAAGTATAAATTGCTTGAGGTCGAACCCATTCAAATGCCGCTTCGAGCGCAACTGCACGTTGGAGCGTAGGGGATCAAGCATGGGGCCATGCTTCGGGGTTAACGAGTAAAAATTCAGCTTTAAAACAATTAGAATTAGGTCAGACGGAAAGAACGGATAGAACCATGGTTGGATCGAAGCTGGGAGAAGAGTTAACATGCTTCGAACTTTGGTAAGTCGATTGTTAAAACGCGTACAAGATATCCTTGTATCACGCCTCGAATCCAACAACCAATAGTATATAACCTTGCTCACTACGTAGACCACACTCCCATTACCATCGTAGCATATTCGGCAACAATTCCTGTGTTCGTTGTATGTGTTTCGTTTTACAACATCAAATTGAAATGAATTTCACCATTTACGTTAAATGCCAAACGTCAAATGTGCAAATATACTAGCAGTAATGGAGTTTCTGAGTCGCGCATCTATCGAGTGTCACCAGGCTTATTGAAATACGATAAGTATTGGCAATGTCCACTGATATCTTATTTGTTGGATGTTATTGTTACCATATTATTGGGTTTAGCTACTGTAAAGAACGTATTATACGTACTTGAGCCAGAAGAAAATAAATCAATCAACAAACGAATACCTTGTTTAGTAGAGTTAAACTGGATAACGTGAATAATGACCACTGTCAATAGGCTTGAACGGAAGTGTGTAGCTGAGTATGCCATTGGGAGGGAATAATGAGGGAAAGTTGTGAGTGAGATAGGGCCGAATTAAGTACCAACAATAACAAAGATGCGTTCCAGAAGTACAGAAGTTTGCATAATTGAAGGCCAAGTGATGTCAGCAGCACTATAGCGACTTACTTAAAAAAAAAAAAAAAAGGTGTTAACGAGAGATTTCAAGTCATCCCATATTTTTCTGGGAAGTAGTGATGTCATATAGATAGACACTCAAAAGATTCCATACCTTTATTTGGCTACAGAAGGTAAACTTACAATGAGCAGTGGCGTAAACCATGTTCGAGGCCGTGAGAAAAAACATACATGGCGGCCCCTAGGTTAGCACGATTCTCTTGCTTCTTCACAGTAGTGGCGCCTTTTTTGTGCGTCCTTTCATTTTTCACTGAATTCCATTTCCATTTTTTACCATACATGGCTTATAATGCAAGCGGCCTATATAAAAGACACAAATGATAAAAGGCCATATGAATGACGAATCGTGCATCCCTAGGTAAGCTCGAATATGTCGCACATGAAGCATCGCACCCCTCACCTATACAAACCAAAAATAAACAGTGACTGAAACACAACAATTTTATTAAGGTAACAATTGCAATCACTGATAAATCAATAATAAAAATATTGCTAAATCTTTAGTCCAGAACAAAAGAGTGTTGCTTAAAAAGGATGTGGTTTCGGATGTTAGAACGAAATGTGTCCCATTCTGGTCGACCAATAGTAATTTTAGGCCGAGCTCTTTTTGATAATACAAAATCAGTTTTAGCTCTCACTCAACGGGTTGAAATATCTTCGCGAAACTTTAGCAGATGGGGTTTTGGACTAAAGTTATTCTATCAATAATGAAAACGGTATATACGTTATATCAGGTCATCCCTTTAATGAATAGCATTCAGGCCTGAATGTGCTATTGTGTCAAATACCGAAAGAAGTGTGTTCCAAAATTTAAGAGAAAACACAACAAGTCATCTTGGGGCCCATAACACGGGTCACTGAATCCACGCTTAACAAAAACGGAAAGTATCTTTAGTATTCAAGGGCCCTTTCAGGTCCTTTTCTTTTCTCCAAAACACTCATCTCGAAAACTAGTGTAGACATTAATGAGTATCATGCAGGTCTTAATTGTTCCATTGGTCAATAGGGCGCAGAAGGTACCCACATTTAAGTACCGAATCACAAAAGCCACCACCAGACCGCGGCCCATAACAAGTTTCACTGAATCCATCCCTTATGAAATTGGTATCTGAGCCGTGGTAAAGGCCCCTAGTAATTTTTAAATGCAACTTGCTCGTTTGACATGCATTTAAGATATGGCCTCTCACGTACCGTAATCAAAATGCAGACTGCCTACAATGACATTATATAGCGGCTCTCGCGTATCGGTATCAAAAGCAGACTTGCCTACTGGACATTAAGATAGGGCCTCTCCCGTATCAGGCAGGCTAAGAAGGGCCCCGAGAATTAATAAATAACAGCGTGATAGCATTAGGCCCTGTTTGTCAAAATTTGCAATCTATATCATTTCTGTTCTTTCTCCCTCATCTCTCCTTCCCATTCCCTCATTTCTTTTTCTCCTTCTTTTCTCTCAGTGATATACTGGTGATGATGCTATTGATGTTCTTGTTGTTTGGTTGGTTTGGGATAGTGGTACTAGGGCTGTGCTTGGTACCTGGTAAGGGGCGAGGCTGTGGATCTTTTAAGAATGGGTGAGATGTGGTGTTGGTGGTGGTGTGTGGTGTTAGTGGTGTGGTGGTGGTTGGTTTGTGCAGTGGTGGGATGATGGTGGTGGTGTGATGGTGGCGGTAGTGTGGGGGTTGTGTGATGTTGGTGTGTTGTGGTGGTGTGGTGCTGGGGTGTGGAGGTGCTGGTGGTGGTGGTGAGGATGGTGGAGGCGGCGGTGGCGGTGTAGTGGTGGTACTGGATGAGGAGGAGGTGGTGCTGGTGGTGCTGGTGCCGCTCGCGGCCGGTGCAGTGGTGTTGGTCTGGTGTGGTGGTGGTGTGCTGGTGGTGGTGGTGATGGGGGAGGCGGCGTGGCGGTGGTAGTGGGGTGCTGGAATGAGGAGGAGTGGTGCTGGTGGTGCTGGTGCTGTGGTGCTTTGTGGTGCCGCCAGCCGGTGGTGTGATGATTTGTGGTGTTGGTGTGGTTGTGGTTGGTCGTGTCGTGTGGTGGTGGTCGTGGTCGTGGTCGTGGTGGTGGTGGCGGTGATGGGTGCTGGTTGGGGTGGGGTGCTGGTCTGGTGGTGCTGGCTGGTGGCTGACAGTGGTGGTATCATTTCAGTGGTTTGTGGTTATACCAGTCCTGGTGGTGTTGATGATAATGATGATCTGGTGCTATTTCTGCACCAGGAACAAGAGGAAGAGAAGTAGCACAAGAAGTGGGCGAGAGTAGCAAAAGTACATGTACCTGCAATAGTGCATAGGCTGCATGTTTGTACCACTTACCAGTTTTAAAGTGCAGGAGGAGATTTTTTTCGGGATACGAAGTTCTCTCAATTGCACAGATCGATTGTAGACCACCTACAAGAACGTTCCGAATGTTTAATTGGACAAACAAGTCAAAGAAACAGGCAAACCATGTTTTGAACTTGCCCTGACTATCGTGATTGTCCCAATAGAACACCGTGCTTGACTTTCTCGTCGTGCCGACAGAAAGTACGAAAGCATCATATATTACATCAAGAACGGCTTAATCGCTTATTCACTTCAGGTGTGATCTAATACATTGGAAAGCATTTCCCAATATTCAAAAAAAAAAAACGGGTTCGAAAAAAATTGGGGGGGCCTTCTTTTCTGGAAATCCCTCAGTCTCTTACGGTATTGCATAACCTGACATAACAACTCATTGGCCGGGTTCATGTTTGACACCCTTACGATGTCATGTAAGTATTGAAGCAAGTTGTGAAGGCAAACCTCACAACACGACACATTAATAGTATAGATTTTTGTCACCGCTACTTGATTAATCATTTATGTAACTCATTTCAAAGGCATTATGTGTTTTTGACGAGACACAGTAGCTCTTCCAGTGATAGTGTGAAAGAGAAACCATAATACATCATAGTAGCCAACACGACTATTCCAATAATACAAATATTGATGGTAACGGAATAGCAAGCAGCATTTCAACATTCTATCGGAAACATGAATATGAACTGATCGGAAGTCCGACAGTATCTAATTCCAGATTTGTAATAATTGATCAGGAAACGACCGTGTGGTGACTATTTTAACTGCTGGTAAATTTAAAGTTTATTAGTTAAAGGCAAGCTGTGTGGAGTGCGTTGATAGCGCTGAAAATTTCATATTATAAGCCAAAGGCTTAAACACCTGCGTTAAGAACTCTATTCTATTTTCTTTGGATTCGATTCACAACACTTTTGGACAGGCATTTTAACACTTAAGTTCGCTAGGTCTTCCGAATGCCCGTTTTGTGCACGAGCGGGGTAGTAGATGAATTATTTAGTGTGCCCCGAGAACGGTGCTTTTTTCCTAGGCATATTTTAACGAAGATTATCTTACGTGTAGGGGCCTTGAGATATTCATATATACAAATTGAGTTCCATAAGGTAGGTTCTAACTCTGGGCCAAATCACGGTTTACGAAACGCGTCAAATGGAACAAAATGTTTTATTACATAATGATTAACTGATTATGGAAAAACCCGTTTTGCATATAATGAAGACAAAATCCCATTTTAAACGAGCTTATATTTTCATTAGTTTTCTAACTGCGGATTTCTTCTTGGATTGCGAGCTATTGGCTTGGAGGAAGTAAAAAAAATAAATTGGTCGCCAAAGCACCTAAAGGATTTTGAAATTTTGTATTTGCACAATATATAAGGCAAAAGAAGCTCAATAGGTTCTCCCATTCTTATTTTCACACCTGCCCAACTGATGTATTGTTTTACTTTTTTAATCTTTCTTTTGAAAAAAATAAATTCTCGTAATGAACGATATTGATTGAATTATCAAACCTACAATAAAATAATAAGAATAAATTCCACAAAGTTACAAAATCCTACTCATACTCTTCCATTTCTACACATTAAGATGGAAATTCTAATCATATGTTGTTGCTAGATTTTCAAAGAGTTTCATAGTGCAATGGCCTGTATAAACATCACTACAAATGTAAACAAAACGCTCGATGACGTAAGATATTCTGCGTTCAGGATTGCGTTTTCCTATAAGTGCTGTTGCCAGCAGACCGGTTCGTCCACTTCCCACACACTACGAGTGTGCTTCGTGTACTCATGACCCAACGTAATTTTCATCGTAGATCTGGCTTACTCGTAGGCCACACGTAGCCTACGTCCAAGTTTCACGAACGCGAAAAAGTCTTAATAGTAACTTACGTCAAAACTAGGGCTACGTCAGTCTTTTACGAAGGATCCCAGGATCGTTTTATTACAAAAATGGATAAGTAATAAATCAACTACTAGAAAAGTCAAATGAGTATACGGTAAATATGTTTTGTTCACATTAGTTTCTTTTTTCAATAAATGATGAAATATATACAGTCAAAATTATTGAACTCACAGTAGAACCTCAAAGTTTATTTTAATCGTGAACGAGTCCAGCTCAATCCAAACTGGGTAGACGTTTCATGTAGAAGTCCCAAGTATACAAATGAGGTATTGTCATTGATTCCGTCAGGCACTACTGAACAACATCATAAAGAGCATGACGGAATCAATGGCAATACCTCATTTGCGTACTTCGGACTTCTATGTGAAACGTCTACCCTAAACTGGGCGGGGATAACGAGTCTATAACGCCTGACATCTTGTAACTGCATGGACAGTAACAATGTCTCTGCAGTTCCAAATAAACAAACAAATAAACACTAAAACATAGTGTATGTCCCTTGATCACTGATATTCAGAAAAGAAATTGAGATGGTATTTTATTCATTTTCATGAAATTGTGCAACCTTTACAATTGCCATACCCAATAAATGGTAATTATAATATTTATTATTATTCATAGTGGAAAAATGGTTTACTTCTGCAAAGTATGTAATCAAAATGAACAATTTTTCCTTTGATCCCACGACCAAAAACATACACTACTATTGGACAGTCAGTTTGCTCTAAAGATGCTAATCGTATTCATCAGGGTACGTCAAAATAGGACAAAAGCAAAACTACAAAGAATCAATCAAAGGTACAATCTAGTTTCCTTGAAGGACGCCCATCAGCAGATCATCTGCACGCAATAAATCAACTGCTGGAATAGTTCAATAGTATAAGCTAAATCAATCACAGTTACACTATCTACGAAAAATCGTATTTTTTCAATTTCTTGAAAATATAGATGCTGTATATTTTAAGCGGGGACGGGCTTAAAAATAAGAAATTAGAAGACCCTTTAAGGGTACATATTATATTTCTGTTCCACCTTCCTGAACATTGTTGAGTGGTATCACCGCCAAAGAGAAACTCAGTTACATTGCAACTCACAAGTGCTATGAAAACAGTGAATAGCCTTTGGACAAATTTACTGATGCATGCAGTGGCAACTAGGGCAGTATTGTTTCCTCAACAATGCTCAAACAAGTGTATAATGAGTATCCTTAAACAGTCTCATTATTTAGGATTTAGAGAAACTGAAGGGGTTCATCATTGAAAAAAGGCATTGCTGCGTTTATATTTAATGCGTGATCGGTCTGCTTCGCACACATTTGCATGACTGTCAATTACATCACAGGTTAACCCGTTAAAACATTACTACTAACGTGTTAGTACGTTTTCTGAAGAGCGATCTTTGGTGCTTCGATGGTCAGGGATGATGATCAAAAGTAAAGATGTACTGTCTTCTGGTATATATTTGCCAGTTGTCCAAAGATATCACTTTTGTCCAACCGTCGGTCATTTATAATCTGAACAGGTATACTGTCCTGTAAGTAAGTATAAGCTGCCCTCTGCAAACCCTTTACAACCGACCAATTCTGAATACCCTTTGAATTAATGAAGCAGCTATTTTGAATGTTCAATTTAAAAAGAGCCGGGAATCGAATCATTTGCGTATTAGTTGAAATGAAAAGGCTTTGAAATCGTAACCTGTGAAATCGGCAAGTGAATGGAATCACAAAGCTATAATCTTTTAAAATCAATGGAGTGTGGCTAGTTACCATCATTGCAGAGGCCACATTTATTTTTTATTTACTTTCTTTCATGAAGATCAGCAGTGGGGTGAGTAAATGTAATCAGGGACAGACTGATGTAACATGGATGTTAATATCAGCGTACAATGGATAGGGTTAACGTAATTATTTTTTGTGGTGGCCTTTTTTCAATCCAATAAATCTATTGATATTTTCCTTGGTAAGTAGCCTCCTCTCCGTGCTAATGGAACGGCTTGGTCACATGGTTGGAAGATCGGTCTTGGGAAAATACACTATAACAGTTTGCTGTGATGCTGTAGCTAGTCTTCGCCATTCATGAATACTTAGCAGCAACACGTACAATAGCAATGTTACACTGTCTTTCAGTGACTTCTGGGAGGAATTGAAAACTAACCAGCTTTCACCACCCTTTGGTACGGTATTCACAATACTTTCGTCTTGTACGAGTGTATTTATTTGATACGGTCCGATCCGGCCTATAACACGTATTTTTCGAGAAAAAAAATAAAATAAAATCTGATTAGTATTTGAATGCCATTAGTGCCTAAACTTATTAATTATAGGAAAGATGAAGGAAAGTAATGCGCCCTGTGTGGGGGTCGAACACCATCGCAGGGAAAAGTTTAGGATCACGAGTCCAGGACTTAACCGCCTGCACCACGCGGGATTTTGTGTGTGTGTGTTGAAAATATTAAACTTAAACCTTACCTACTAAATTGTTTTTTTAAAAAAATAAAAACGCCAAAAATTTCTAAATTAACACTTTTGCGTAGCGAATAATGATTCGATTGTAAAATCTAAACAATTACTCCAAAATCGGTCAAATTTGGTATCAATTTGAAGGGAAAAGGTTGTTTGGGTGACGTTTCCGAGCATCCGAATGCTTCCGAAGACGATGCTTACATCATAGATATCTGGGGCATTTTAGGTCATAACCTGGTATTTTATTACGAAAGTAATTGAGAGTGTTCCGTCAAAGCCCTAGTAGTGTGCTGCGCCACCTGCGGTGGTTCCGGGAACATTGCGTCCAGTTCTTGTTTTTCATTTTTAAAAGTACCGTTATTTCTGTCCCATTTTTCATTTTTTTAAATATCTTTTCATGTCATAGATAGAATTGTTATCTTGAACATTGATTGTGGAAATGTTCATATCATACACATATCAATTGAAGTGTAATTTGGATCCAGTTTTCTTTCACACAGACGTCTGGAAACCATACTTAATTGAACCAATGCATATGAATAAAGCATATTTTTAATTTATACATAGAGATCCAATGTCACCGTCGATGAGTTGCACATGTAACCAGATATTTAGACAGTTTCAGCTTTTGACAACGGTAAATAACACATTTTATTTTTACCACAGAAACATCAATTTCAGTCAGTTCCGGTGTAGAAGTAATTATAGTCCGGCGTACTCATAGTTCGGGAACAATGGTGAACAATAGGGCAATCGATTCAGTTGACTCTTTACGCAACATTAGTTTCACACTTTATTCCGTTATCGTCTATGAAGCCCCGGACTGTGGCTCCCGCCGGACTATATCTGCTTTCACACCGGGATCTTCTGTCCTTTGTTTGTGAGTTTGGATTCTTATTGTTTTAATCTGTTAGGGTTGAAGGATGACTGAAAAATAATTTTGTAAGATTGCTGAATTTCTCCTTACGAACTGAGTTAGTTAAATTAGTTAAAATGTCCTTATTCTGGAGGACTCAATTTTGCGATACACATCGTATAACTTTCTCCACCCAAATTCAAAAAGGGAAACTGTTAGATATATAGTCAATAAGCGAAATCGGCATTAAAAATTGATGATGCATTGTGGGTAATATAACAACGATCACGGGCATCTTAATATCTTGAAAACACGACGAGGATGCTGTAGTTTTCCAATGCAATGAACTCTGATGTTACCAAAAAAATGCCTTGCTATTGAGTTTCGTGTGCTGTTTGGTCTTTATACCTTTGTCGCATTTGTATATACTGGCAAAATAGTTTACTTCAATTAGAATGATTAATGTGGTAAAAGACAAGCAAAATCGAATGAATTAATGTAGTGGCTAAGTTCGTCGCATTGGAGAACTACAGCAACCTCGTCGCGTTGAGGGCCCCTTACCTCACCAGCAAATCTGACCTGCACATGCGCAGTAAATCGGGTCATAATGCCGATTAGGCTTATAGAAATCGCCCATGTGTATGTTTGTGGAAGTCGACGTATTGAAATCAGGGTAAAGCGGCTTGTCTAATTTATATAATTGTAATACAGCCGGGAATACAGCATTCTTAAAATGGCAACATTGTAATGTAATTTTTGATTTCTTAGCTTCCTTACCTTTCTTAGATTTTACCTTTCAATCAATAAAAACGTATGCAATTGTAAAAGAAAGGTAACCCTTGGTTCCTATGTAATTACATGCATGTTTAATAAAAATGTTGGTAAAGGTTGAGAACATATTACGCATGGTTAAGTAAGCTTTACCTTAGGTCAACAAAATTTTGACTAAGATTTTACTCAACAAATGAGATTCGAGCCCATAACGCTCATTCGTTCTTACCATCTATATATTTCCGCATTACAAAATGATCAGCATAAGATGAGTACAATCTTTCTTAAAGTAGAATAATATATTGATATCGTGCCTGTAGGTGTTTATGGTGTTACTTCAATCTTTTTATTGTGTTCAATGATCGACTTTCAAACCAGGATAGATAATCAAAGTCGAATCTATTTCACAATCTATAATCCCAACAGTGTGTACATTTAATAAGAATGAATTCCCTTTTAATATACAATACCAAACACAATCACCACGATTGACAGCCCCAGTGTTTACATAAATTTGAGACTACGTCTGTTTTAACTCTTTATTTATTAATTTTTAAATTAGAGAAATCAACAGAGAATTAACCTTTTGAAGAGAGAATATAGTTAACATTAATATACACGTAAGTAAAGAAATAAGTCACCCTCTAACACTTGGAATATGTAAAAAAATAAATGGATTTTGACAATGCAAACAGAAAGCTGTACAAATTAGTTTGATTTCATATTATATTTGTTGGATATTACGGTAATACATAATGCAATTACTGAAAAATCGATGGAAGAAAAAGTCTATTAGTCTAAGACAAAATATTCCGTCTGTCCAAGCTTGTTTTAACAAAAACAAAAATTGTCAAAATGTTAACCGTCAAAATTGTTAAGGTAGAAAGATCCTAATCAAAAATGTTTTTTCCTTAAAGAAATCAATTTTCTGTTTTGCCCAGTTTTTAGTAATTTCAAACATGAAAAATCCAAAAATGCTAATTACCATATCTTAATAATGTTTGTTTCCTTAGCAATGCGTTTAGACCTTAGTTACGAATATTTTGCAAAAACGTACAGAAATAAAAAAAAATGGAAACACTTACCATACAGACCAGGGAATCAGACAAATACAACCTCTTTTACATAGGGGTTAAGGAAAGTAATGTAATGGCTGCAAGAACACTGGTGATGTTAATTGACCAGTAAGTATCGAAAACCTATTTTTGCCTATTTCTCAGTTTCTAATTTTTGGACCAAAGTGTCATTTTGATGCACAATGTCTCCAGTTTTGTTCTTCAAATAAAATGCCCATTTGCTAGGTTGTTCATTAGATGATACTGCTAGTACTGAACGTTTTTTTTTTTTTTTTTAAAAGTCTACCCCGATTTGTAGTTATTAGCATTAAACATATTAATGAGCGGTGAAATTCATGAATTTCATATTAAAATAAAATCGTCAGTACAAGGCAAATTGTGTAATTTTCATAAATACCAAGTGTTATGTGATAGGTGGCACTTTGGTCAGGAGAGAACGCATCAAAATTTCTTCAAACTGGAACCATGGCGGCCATTGCACATAATACACCACTTACGTTAATATAGTATTGAAAAGACATAGCAGCTATATTGGCCAAACAGTATGTAAACAACGATGTCCTGAAGTCATTGACGATGAAGATGGATACATGCATGTTAGGGTGGATCAAAAACGTAACACCCGTTGGCCGGCTGTTCATGGCAGTTTTAATCGTGTTAACATTGTTTTAGAACAATACACTGAAAGAACCGGGCAGAAACCAGCAAACAACTGTTGTTTGAATTTTTAGAGCAACCAATTTTACGACTTCGCTATTTACGACTGAATAAATAAAGGATTTGGTAAAGTTGCTATTAACAACATTTTGTCCTACTTTATGACATTATTATCTAAAAGACACAAAAATAAACATCATTATGTCTATGAATTATATTTTTTTTTCTGCATCGATTTTCAGAATTGAAATGTCTTACAGTTAAAAGGTGTAATATTCAAGAAATCTAGTTACAAAATAGATTAATTGACGCATCTTTACTATTATTATGTTGATTGAAATCCACCTGTTTTAGATATTCTATGAGGTATAGATAGAGACTTCTTTTTTCTGGTGTTGTGCGATTGTGGAGGAGAGAACGTTAGATAGGTGTGGGCAATCCCGGAGTAGACACGCAGTTACTTCGTATCTATCCAGCAGTTACTACGACGCCATCCATTGCTAGAAGACAACACTAAGTATTTTCGGACATCATAAAAAAACATCATATTACGCGCAATTTTTAATGAATAATATAACGCAAATATATGCCTAAAAATCTCTAAAAAAACTGAATTGGCTATGAGAAAATCGTTACAGTTTTAAGAGCCGGTGTGTAACTATTCCGCAACGGTTGCAGACAGCCGCCTGTGCGTACACTAATCGTCTATGCAGCCAAAAAATGAATCCCGGCCTGGCCCTGTGAATGTACCGTCCTGCTAGTCCCATATACGTAACCCAAAGAGTCCATTTTGTACGTTACTGGGCTCTTTACATGACGTTTTCGCAGTAGGTAGATAATCCGTGTGTAATCGGTAGTAGCTAATTCCATGAAGAATCTGGCGTTTGTACTTTATAAGGCTTAAGTTCGAAATGTTCATCGCATTCCTAGAGGATTGCATCAAGGATTGTCATCAAAATTTTGAGTAAAAATTTAGGGGGACTTAAGGGGAATCACAGTGACTGCACAGCTGCCTTCCGTCTGCTGAAACGTCATTAGCATAACTGTAATATGCTGAGTCCCCATTACGGCACCTGACAGTTTATCCCAGAACGCTTCCGATGTTCTTGAGTATTCCAATTTTTAGATGACGCGCAGACACTTCTAACTCAAGATAGGTCTTTGTCAAAGATGCCTTTCTTAAGGTCCCAGGAAATGAAAAAGTGGGGAAGAGGGCCTAATTGTAATACAATAGTTAGGAGACACAGTGAAAAGGAAAGCATTCGACCAAACAAAGAGGAAAACGACGTGACCTCATCACATTTTCGTCAAAAGAGGAGGGTTAAAACCTAGTGGCTATGCCCTGCCTTTTATATGGCACTACAGGATATTAAAATCATATTGACGGCGTGTGATGAAGCTCGAGTAATTAATAGTGGCCGCCAAATTCAACAGTCCACTGAATGAATACCTACCTGGTTTCGCGCGATAACCTAAATTACGGCGACACGTTTGTCTGAAAATACAGGAGGAGTTCATAACGCAGGGAGGCTCGTCTGAAGAATTGAGTACGTTCTTCATCATACAGGGGTGATGTCAAAAAAACTTGACCCTGATTGTGTCCGCCATTTGGAATTTTTAAGTAATAGAATAAGAAATTTTGGTATCATCTGATGGAAAGCTGAGTTCATTATCTTTAATTTATCAAAGATCATGCCACATCGGTTAGGTATAGACCGAGCTACAGTCGTTTAAATCCAGTAGTCTGTTTTCTGCTCTGGTCCACGGATTCACATTGAAATGCCAGCGTTCAGCGAAGGAAATCAGTGTCAGCAAGAAAGTCAGGACTATTTATTCACTGCAGATCCCCAGGGGCGAGCGACTATAGGGACAGGGTGGGCAAAGTCCACGGGCCCCGAGAGGTTAGGTGGGCCCCCAGAATGGAGGAAAGAGAAAAAAGAGAAAAGGGACGGCGAGAAAGAAGAGAAAAAGAAAAGAAGAGAGAGAGAGAAAAGAGTGGGAGGAGAGGAGGAAGGGGAGAACAAAATAATGATAAGATTTGCAATATTTTTCAAAACAGGGCCTAATGCTACTACGCTCTAATAACTTTCCTTCCTAGTTATTAAATCCGGACCCCCTCTAGAATGCCTGAGACCAATACGGGAGAAGTGCTATCTTGATTTTCAATGTACGCAAGTCTGCATTTAAAAATTACTATGGGCCATTTATAAGGGCTCCTTACCAAATTATAATGGCGCTTGATTCAGTGATCCCTGTTATGCGCCCCGCGGTGGTGACTTTTGTTATTCTGTACTTTAATTTTAGATCCCTTCTGGGCCTATTTGATCCAATGGCAAATTCAGACCTGGATGCTACTCATTAATGTCTAGCACTATTTTTTTTAGAATAATGAGGAATTGGGGCCTGAAAGTTTGGACAAAAAAAAGGCCGCGGAGGCGCCCTTGAAGACTAAAGCATACTTTCGTTTAGCGTGGATTCAGTGACCAGTGTTATGGGCCCCAAGATGACTTGTTCTGTTTTCTCATAAATTTTGGATCCACTTCTTGCAGTATTTGACACAGTGGTAAATTCAGACCTGAATACTACTTATTTATGTCTAGCACTAGTTTTTCTAGAATAATGAGGAATTAGGGGCCCGAGCGTTCTAGAGATAAACGAGTTTGGAGAAAAATGCCCTGAAGGGGCCCCTTATACTTTCGTTTAGCGTGGATTCAGTGACCCGTGTTATGGGCCCCAAGATGACTTGTTGTGTTTTCTCATAAATTTTGCACCCACTTCTTGCCGTATTTGACACAAAGGCACATTCAGCCTTGAATGCTATTCATTAAAGTCTAACACTTGTTTCTGCAGAAATTGAGAATTGGGCCCGGGGATTAAAGGGCCCTAAGAGATTGGAGGAAGAGAGATAGAGAGAGTGTCATCTCTAACTCATATTTTTTTCTGGATTTTTCAAGATTTTCGAGGTCGGGCTCGCAAAGTATTATGTAAGCTCTTATTCATTAATTTGCATTCAGATGTATTATTGAGTAAAATTTTACTTCAGATTACATAAGCGAATGATAACTGTTGGTCCAAGGTTCCGTTCGAACAACCTCAATTTTGCAATAGGATTGATAACAAGTTACGTTTATTAAGGCAAATCTCGAAGAAGAGGTTTAGAGACTTTCTTTTTTTACAACGCTCTTTGTTCTGGGCACAAACATTTTAGCAACATTTACTTTCAATTTACCACAAAAAAATGTATTATTAGCATCGCCCATCACCAAGTTTTCGAGCATACACAGGGGCCCCAGTTGGTTTTTGTCCACGGGCCCCGAACATGCTAGCTACGCCACTGTTCTTGATTTGAAAGACGGGAGCTCGGTCTATATTTAACCGATTGGAAAGATCTTTGCAACAAATTAATAAAGATGGTGAAATAAGCTTTCCGCAGATACCACATATGTTAGATATATATTATTTAAAAATTCAAAATGGCGGACACAATCAGGGTCAAGTTTTTTGACTCACCCTGTATAAGCTACCACGTTAAAACATTTTTGTGTGCGGAGTGTTTTGAGAGATATTTCAATATTGTATTTGGGAGAGATGTAGATTAAACGGGTACAATAACACAGGCTATACGCCTTACAGGTTCGTTCACGCAATATATAAATAGGAGCATCTAGGGAATCTTTGAATACCTCACATTTTAAGGTAGTTTTGGACAAGTTTAAATTTTAACCGATAATTATTTTTTAAAGCACGTAAGAATGGTGGTAATTAACATAATTACAAACAAAAAATAAAATATAAGTACCTGCAAACTCGCCACCACAGACATACATACATGCATACACACATAAGACTTACATACATAATACACATACGGCTTCGAACTCCATTGTGTGGTGAGTACATGATAAAACTGACATTACAGAAAGTAGATTCTGATATATTAGTAAGTTAAAATGCCCAGGTGGGTATGATGGTTGGGGAGGGTATTTTGTTTATCCTTCAAATATGCTCACATTTTTAGTCTTTTTTTTTTAGTCTTCAATATTCTCACATTTTTATTCTTCAAATACACTCACCCCACAATGTTACACACCCCACTAGGTTCATTTAACCTTAAGACCACTCACCCCACAGTATTAAATGTACGTACATACATACATACATACATGTTATGGGGTATGGGGGGTTGGGGAGGGTAAGGTTTTTTTGTATTATTGTACGTATTATTACAAGTATTTATTACTTATCATTAAGTAACATACAAGAGAGGTTAAATTACCGCGATTATCATAAGCAAACTAATCAAAACTGAGAAAAAAAGGGACGGCGACAGGCCTCAGCATTCAAACCACCCTGGGGTAAGTTTAAGCATGCCATTAGTCCAGAGAAAAACAAATCGACGCGTTTTTTTCAGACAATGTTGGAACCAATGGCTGCACTGACCCCAATGTATGTACCTACATACATACATACATACATACATACATACATAACATACATACATACTACATACATCCATCATACATACATACATCATACATTACATAACATACATACATACTACATACATACATACCCATACATACATCCATACATCCAGACATATACTACCTCCAACCTCATAAATACATACATACAAAATTTTCTGGAAAAGTTTCTTACGAAATGATCGAGGCCTAAATATACAAATTCTTGTTAGCGTAATGCAGGTATCATATCATATATATCATATCATATTTATTTATTTTTCATCCATTCAAACAAATATTATGTTATATTATAAAATACGTGATTTGATATTACAGGATGAGGGAGATGACCAAAATGCCTATTGGCCAGAAAGGGTCCCACCCAGCAAACAATAGATGTAATTACAAAAATCATACTAGTATCCATTTTTTTTTTAGTTGCGAGGCCCAAAAATACAAGTAGACACAATACAAGAATAACATACAAACCAAATAAATGCGATACATACGCGCAATTAAATCTTCTTTTACTTGTTTCCTAAAGTGTTGATTGTTTAGAATCCGAATCATGCTTTTTTTAGTATTCCAAGTATCGTACCAGTTGTTCTAACTTGTTTGTAGGCAAAATTATCTTCATTTGTGGTATTATATAATCATCGTGAGTTCCTTGTAAGATAATCGTGAAGATTGGTATGTTTAGTGAAATATTTCTCAATCCACTTGGTAATGGCCCATTGAATGTTTATCATAAACGAAGCCAACTCCAGATGGTAGTAATTATAATTAGAATATTGTACTACTTAAAAAGTGGCCCAGATTGAGATTTGTAAGAACTTTTGGATATTATTCTTAGTGCCCTTTTTTGAAGTGTAAATATTTGATCAGGTACGTTTACAAGCATTTCCCCAAGCACATATGACGTAATTATATAAGGCATTATAGTGTACAATACAATAAGCCATGATCTTTCTGGAACAAAGTGCTTAAGCGTACTTGTGAACCCAGGCCTTTGGATATGTTTTTAGAAATACTCTCAATATGACACTTCCAGGTTAAGGTTTTTCGTCTATACACTTCCCAAGAAACTTAGTTTTAACAACCCGTTCAAGACGAATATTATTCAATTAGTATGTTTTTCGTTTTCAGTCCAGGAACAAATTTGATGTCTATTGGGTTGTACCATAACCAATATAGTTAGTTTTGCTTGCATTTACAGATAACTGGTTCGCCTGAAACAGGTTACCCACTTCTTCTAATTCTTTATTAATAAGAATAATACTGTACATATTTGTATTGGTGATATGTAATGTTGTATCGTCTGCAAATAGAATAAATTCCAGAAGTGACGACGGTTACAATATCGTTTAGGTACAAATAAACATTAACGGACCTTAAAATTGATCCCTTGGTACACCACAAGTAGTAATTTTGAGTTCAGAGTTACACGAGTTTGCATTGAACATACTTCCGTCTTATTGTTAAGTAAGTTTCAAACCATTTAATAACAATAACCTCGTACACCTAATGCCTCAAGTTATCACAATTTTCATGATCAATTGTATCAAACGCCTTGGATAAATCTAAAATAATGCCAATATTTGTTTCATTTTTTTCTACAGATTGAATCTTATCGATAAATTGTCCAGTCCATAACGTTGGAATGACCAGGCCTGAATCCGAACTGTTTCTCATTCAAAATCTTATATCGACTGATATACGAAGCGCATCTTGTTAATCCACCTTTCCCGTACTTTTTAAAGCACGTGAGTACAGATACCGTCGGTAAATATGGAAAACATTTCTGGTGCGTCCTTTTTTGTATATTGGTACAACCTTTGCAATCTTCATATTATCTGGAACCACACCCATTGTAATTTGATAAGTTACAAATCATGGTTAATGGTACTACAATTTCATTTGCAACACGTTTCACCATAAAATTATCTATACTATCATGACCCGCCGTTTATTTGATTGAACTTGCATATAATTTTCAGTAGCTTCGTTTTCGACCACTGGTTTCATGTCATAACTAGTATCCAAAGGGTCTCTCAAATAGTCGAAATAATCTTTACCTGTTTTCTTTATATTTGAAGCCAATTTCGGTCCGATGGTAACACAAAATGGGTTAATTCTCAGCGATCTCCAAGGGGTGTGTAATTGTTTTTCCTGCGTCATTTTGAATCTGTCTGAGTTTTGGATTTACTTCCGCGTCCAATAATATTATTGATTGTTTCCTGTTTTTTTGCAAGTTGTTGTCACAGATTGAAACTTTCTCTCGTAATATTCTCGCTTTGACCTATCGTATTAAACGGGTAATTTTTTTTACACTTTGTATTTATTTAACGTTTGTCATTATGGCTAAGCAGATACAGTTGTACACCTGTTTTTTAACAGTGGATGCTTTTTTAAAAGACCCTTGTTATCCACGGAGATCTGGGCTCATTTCTGCTCGTAAGCGTGTTTCTTCCAAGGATACTATCATTATATACCTTATGAAAAGAGTATCCACACTTTTGTGTAATCATTGTTAACATCGATATTATCAAGTTTTTTCCAACCAATAAAATATTGTTTTAACTTCTGCTTCATACGGTTTATATTGTTGAACATTGGGTATCTCTTTATAAAACTATTTTTCTTGATTTTGGACATTTATTTTTGAAACTATATTGTAGTTATTATAGTTGGAAGATGATCCTTATGTCGTTTATTAGAATTGCTGAATTTACTGATGACATGTGTAGTATTATATTGTCATTACAAGTCCCGCACGGTCTCTCCGGTATGTCTAGTTGGCTAAAATTGTTGGATAAATGAGTGAGAGTATCAAGATTCAAATGAATTATAGTTTGACGGTGGTAATCGTCCTTTCAATAAATCTAAGATTGTATCACTCCATATGTAACAAATTTTTTCTTTTTTTACCCCCTAATTAATTTATTATGGATCAAAAATCCCTTACAATCATCAACCGCAGTGTGCGCCCTATAAACGATACCAACAATTATATTTTTCTGGTTTTCTTTTAGTCTCTCAATAAAACAAGATTCATAGTTTTACATTATGCTATAATCAGATCAGTTCTTAATTTAATATCTAAGCT